>VZTE01004781.1:3986397-4072548 GCA_013397775.1 Eulacestoma nigropectus
TTCAAGATCCATTCTAAGGTACTCAGTTTTTCTTGCCGCCTCACTCAACACTATACCCAAATTTCCCCGTGGTGATTTTTAATGACCTAAAGCTCTGTGCACAACATCTCTGTAACTGCCTATATTTCAGGCAGTTGCTACTTTAGGCCTTTATCTTTCTGTGTTTCAATGGAGATGAAAATAAACAATCTCTGTCAGCTGGAGGTAGAGGTTGTAGATGGAAAAACTGAATGAAAGTATTATTTATGGAGTGAAATGTAATCCTCAAAATCCAGGCTGGGAGAACTGCTGCTCAGCTGAGGCTGGTTTTAAAACTTTTAAGGCAACCTGCTTTCCTTGTAAACTGAGGAATTGGGTATAAATACATTTTACTGCACCTTAAAGTACAAAACAAAACAGAGGGTTGAAAGGTACAGTGCTCTCTTGTTAACCCTCACCTCCTTTACATGGAGTTCTTTTAGCCCTCCCACTCTTTCTCTCTATGTCTTAGTACAAGCATTAATCCCAGTTTCCCTTCCCCGTTGTCAAGGGGCCTCTCCCCTTGGTAGCCTCTGGTCACACAATGCTACTGAAGCCTGATTCAGAACTTGCTGCTGATGCCAAACCTGTGATTAGCTATTGTTTGGAAACCCTGACAATTAGGCAGGGTGTATATGTTCAGCTGGAAGCCAAGGATCTAGTGCAGAAAGTCAGGGCTGGGGATGAGCTGCTGAACGAGTGTCACAGAGCATCTCAGTTTACTGCAGAGCAAGGCACCAGGGAATATGCAGAGAAAATCCATGATGGCATGCTGGGAGAGGACATCCTCAGGAAGGGCATGTTGTTGCTGCCTGAACAAACCAGGTGGATCGGTTTTGTGGTCCGAATTGCAGAAGCAGATAAAGCACTGAGAGCTGAGTAAAAAAAAATATAATTTTTGCTAAAAAAATTAATTGTCTGCTGGGATTCTTGCAAAATCTGGGAGGTGGTGGGGCACACAGTCTTGTTCTCTGGAGAATGTATCATGAGCTGGCAGCACTGGACAGTGGAAGGCTCATAAGGATAAAAAATTAGTGCTGTGTATTTTCAGGTGCTGCATGTCAAGAGGCAGGCACATGATTCAAATATAACTTGCCTGGGGGTCATCTGAGCCTGTGGACTTGTTTCGGCTTGTTACTCACTGCTGTGTCTTGCTTCTGCCATCTGCTTCCAAATAAGCAGCTAAGAGGACAATTTAATTTAGTCATGCAGCTACCCTGGATCCAGGTGTGGACTGGGTTGTGCACAGAGTGGAAAATGTTGCCCATGCCCCATTATTGTGCAGGCACTAAGATGTGTCTGCAGAGCTTAGTTGGCTGGTTTTTGGAAGGTGCTAGTGTTAGGTACAAGTGTTATATTTTTCTGGGCAGGAAGGCTGAAATGTATCCTGCCTAGCTGAGATGCTGAGAGTGAGGTGTCTCCAGGGCCTGTTAAGTCTAATACCAGATTCTATTGACTGTGGAGAGAACAACTGAGGCTAGTTGTCTTTGTTAGGTGAGGTGGATGCTCAGGCCCCAGATCCTTGGGTGCAGGGCTGGCTGGAAAAATAAAACACTGTGTTGCTTCCTTCTGTAAATCCTGAGTATGGACTTGGGGAATGTGGTGGGAGGGGATGTCTGAATGGGCAGACACTGAAACAAACGTGATTGTACACATCTCATAGCCCAGATAAGCGAGGAAGAGGATCACTCCATCCTCTGTCAATGGAGATGGGGCAATCACCTCTGCTGGGAACACTGCAAGGCAGAGACTTCCCTTCCATTATGGTGACCTTGCCTTTTGACCAAAGTGCAGGGAGGTGGTTTTGGGCAGTTTCTGAAAGTAAGAAAAAAGCTATATCTGAATCCTGCTGTCTCTTTGCAGGCACGTTCCAGATGCAAGCAAGCCAAAGTTCTTCATTTGACCTCAATTTACACCTTCCTAGAGGGAAATAAGGAAGCTCTGCAACTGAGTCCTGACTGTAAGAAAGCAAAGTGTGCCACAAGCATTTCTCTACCTGAGTAGCAGGAGAGAAGGGAAAGTTTCTGCTTAGTGGAAGAAAGTGAGTGCAGCTAAAGCCTTGTTAAACATAGGGAGACACTTGCTACCTTTCAGCTCCTGCTTTCTCCCTGTGATTTGGCACCAATTCGTTCTGCCCACACAATTTCTTCAGTGTGACTTGGCTTTGCAAAAAGCTCCTTAATCCACCCTAGAATGGTTTTAATGCAATTGCATCCAGCACAGTCCTGTTTCACTTGATTTAAATGAGAGAGTTAAATCTCAGTCTAGACAGAGTGCTCTCTAGCTCCTGTGAATCTTGTACCCGGCAAGCTGTATCATCTATGAGTATGTTTCTCATTTTCCAGACGAGCCCAGGGGATCTGCACACCCCCTCCATAAAATTCCTGTCTGTGCTAAATTGCCTCGTAGTCCTGATTTACACCTCCATAAAACATATCGTGAGAAGGAGAAAATGTTTAATTGTATAACTGACGTATTTATGCAGGACACATTTTTGGTGGTTATTTATGCACTTAGCTTCTTTAAAAGGGGTATAAAGAACAAATGAAAGGACTTTCATTTACAATGGGAACAGCAAAAGGTGAAGAGTGTAAATGTAAGGGGCAAGGAGTAACCCCTAAACTATGGCTTCTGGAAAAGGACCTCTGTTAAAAGATTCACTGAAAAATATGAAGAGATGCATTTGGGATCTTAGGGGATTTCAAGAGAAACTTGGAAATTCTTTCTGTCCTTTATCAAACCCAACCAGAAAACAACCTTACATTTGGGCTATTTGATGTTGAAAGTTGGAAAGCGTTTCATTTTTTAAAACAGTAACATGTGGAAAAAAGTCTTTTATGTTGCTTATGAAATCATCGATTCCAAGTTCTTATTTGATTTCTTTCACCCAGACCCCTTTCAAAATTGCACTGTCGTTTTCTTTTAAAATAGTTTTCTCAAGAATGAATACAGTGCTAGAGACTGGGACAGGTATGCAAGCCTGGCTTCAGATTTGTGCTGTGAAGTTTCTATTGGCAAGCATGTCCTACTGACAAGGCACTCTGGCAGCACCTTAAACGAGTGTTCAAGCAGCAAGATAAGATGACTCCAGGATAATTAGAAATGGGTTCATTACTGGGAGACCAGCATGATTTGCTTAATTACATCATAAATGTGCTTCCTTATGTTTTCTATCGCCCCTGTAAGGATGTAGCTTCTATGACTGTTCTTTGGGTGTGAAAGCTAAGGAGCAAAGTTAAGATTGTAGTCCAGCTCCAAATTGGTCTCATTACTGATAAAGTGTTTATTATGGCATGGAGTTTGTGCTTTATTCGGCATGACGTGATTCGTGCCTCAAGGGCCATCTAGACTTCAAATGCTGAAGAGTAGGTGTGTGGTAATGCATAGACATGCCTATATGTTTGTGTGTTTGGCTGACAGAAAGAAGAAATACTTCATTAAATGTGTAAGTTAGCAGCATTCTTAATCTCCTTTTCTTTCATTATGCCCTGAGCCTACTTGCCTTACCTGTGGTATTGCCCTCGGCAGGGAAATTTGGCTGCTGTGGTGCTGTGGACCAGCAAAAGGGGAGCATGAATTTGGGAACTTGTGAAGGTTTTGGAGTGGTGGGTTACAAGGCCTCCTGAAATGTCTTAGACTGTCCTTAGCATAGGAGATGCTGAATTTTTCCTCTTGACATCTAAAAATTTCCCTTAAATATGAGAAATGACCAGTGTGATTTTCAAAAGGTCACCTCTAATGGCAAGGTGGACAAAGTTGCTTATGTCTTTGTGCTTATGTGCTGTGCCCCAATAGGTTGTACCAATCCCCTGAGACATCATTCACTAGAGACAAGCTTTTCCCTTCTTTGCCAGAGAAGACCTTCTTGGCAATATGTTCAGTGCAAATGCATTTACTACCAAGACTTGCAGCATTATCCCTACCCAGGATACCAGATATGTTTGACTCCACAACTAATTGCAAGTAAGCTTAACAAGGAGTGCTCTGCCTGGCTTCTGAACAACGTGGGTGTTCAGTCAGCCTCTGAGAAAATACTCTCTTTCTTGCTGAACTGAAAAGAAAGGCACTTACGCTTCTATTAAAACAGCTTTTGACTTTGTAGAAAGTGAAACTTACCATTATCCAGTGTTTTTGGCTTCCACCTACAGTATGTTAATTGAAGGAACACAGGAGCTTTGTGCATCGATGATGGTTATCTCCATAGGAAATCCAGCATTGTGGTTACACTGGCTGGTTTTTTGCCTTTCCCAATTGTAGGACTTCTTTTCACTTGCAGGATTTCCTTGTTCCAAATATTTCTTCACAGACCCCAGTGCTTTTTTTCCATCCTCTGAAAGAAAAGGTCAATGAAACAGAGATGAGCAAAGGAGGAAAATGTCTTTCCATTTACTTACCGTCCTGCCAATTCAAACACTTCTGTTCCGCACAGGGTTTCCCTGCGTGCCTCTCCTGATGGTGCACAAGACTTTCCTCAGGAAAAAGCTCTGATTCTCTCCAAAATATCATTAAATAACTTTGCCACTGTCAGCATTATATGTTTTTAATCAATGGCATGGCTTTTTTTTACCCCTGTTAAGGTCTAAGGAATTTTGGCAGATATCATAAACTGATGCATGCTGCATGGCATTACTTTACTGCTCCCTATACATTTATCAGGAGGCTGATACCCAGAGCCCCTCAATAGCTCTGGAATGCTTATTTCAGCAGTTCCTTCATCTGCATATCTGTGTTGTAGCTTTGTGCTGGGGAACCAAAAGGACAAACAGACCTCATCCAGGGCAAAATCAGCTCCTTCGTGAGCTTCACTAATAAGCTTTGAGAGAAATGCGGCTGGTAAACCAAAGCACAACCAAATCTCAATTTTGGTTTGAAATTATAATGCTTTACGAGTTTGAATAACTCAGCCTTTTAAAAAATATTTTTCTTGCTCTTCTTGTTGGGATAGCATCTAGAGGCAGACCCACCCTATGGATTATGCAAACAGAAAATAAAGGGTCAATCTCAACACTGAAGCTTAATCTAGCTTTAAAATGAGCAGTCGTGCTGTCACAACTTTCAAAGGTCATTTTGGTTTGTTTTTTAAACCTCCTTGTTGTCTTGGCTAACATAAACATTAAAGTGCTGAGGCCCCACCCTTATGCTGATAAGGGACACTGAAACTGTGATCCTGCATGGAATTTGCCTTCTGAGCATTAAGTGGTGACTGTCCACCGATGACCAATTACTCAGTATGAATTTTCGGAGACACTTCAGGTTTCAAACACAGACCTGAACTACGTGGAAAAAACCACCAAATGACCCGTGGGAGGTGTCAGGAAATAGCTGAGCAAGCTTGTGAGAAAACTGTGAGTTAAAGGAATATGCAAAAAGTTTGTGCTACCCATGGAGGGTGTGAAGTTCTAGGCGAGCTCTGGGTACAGCTGCAGTAAACCATAACTTAATCCTCCGAGCATGCAATGCACAGGATGAGGCTGAGTAGAGTTACTTGGCTTGGGGATCTTTTCTGTTTGCCAGGAGAATCAGTCTGGAGGAAACCTTGGAAACAGAGCACACGTACTTTTTTTTGAGGAGCTTGGTAGCTTTCACTATTTGTACCTCTAAATCCAGGAAAGTGGTTGTAAGAATGCCTCTATTTCTTTTGGTTTGTTGGGGCGGGGGGGTCTCTGAGGTATGATGGTGGCTTCTGCACTTCAGATGCTTTCACTGTCCTCTTGGTAGCATGTGGAGAACTCAGGAGGCATGACTTCCTTCCTGCCCCAAGGTCTTCTAGACAACATTAATGCTTTGTCCAAATTTACAGAAGACACGACTGCACAATGTGGCTGCTGCCTTAAAGTATGCTCCCACCATGGCACTAAGAGCTGCCACCACTCCCAACCAAAATAGATTTTTAACAAAGGCCCTGAGTAAGCTGTAGGGTCCTTCAGCTGACAGCAAGACTGCTGCTAAATGTTGCACAGCAGTCTCCTTTCTCTGTTCCCACCAATGAGGAAAACTGATGTCCTGGCAAGGGCTTTTCCTGTCTGTCTGGGTCTTAAGCACAGAAGCAGAACTTCCCAGGAAAGAAAAATAAATTATATTTTTGTGTGCAAGTAGCTGCTGGCTGCTGGTTGTATTTTTCCTTGTTTACTCCCTCTGTCCTCCTAACTTCTAAAATGTTTTCAACATGTTGGACCCAGTTGCTTACCGCTTATCCAGCCTGCAGAGGGTTTAAAGAACAGGATCAAAAACTTCCCTGTACATCAGATATGTCAAGTGTCCAGAGGACTGAAGGGACCAGAGGTGACTTGTTGCCCCAAGACCAGTGTATTTATTTCAATATGCATCCACAATTGTGATCAGACATTGACCAAAGAGTTTGGCCAGGTGGGAGACAACTTTCATAAAAGCAGCATGTGCTGCCTTCCTGCTTTTGGCCTGACTTAGTTCATCTCTCTCTGGACTGTTTTGAAGAAGCTTTAGTGATCACTTTTGCTCTCCTCTTCCTCCTCTCCAGCCCCTGGGGTGTGTGACCCATACACTGCTTTTGGCCCCTGCTCTTGAGGCAGAGGGCTGGAGCCTTATTTCCCTCTCTTATATTCCCTCCAGGCAGAGGGCTGGAGCCTTATTTCCCTCTCCTGTATTCCCTCCAGGCTACATTTTATTCTGCAAGGTATGACCTTGAGGAAGGGCAGTCTATTCCTGCCTTTTGTCCCTTCAGGGGAGTGGTGGCCAAACAGCTTGTGCAGGATTTCTTGCTCCCGCTGAATATACATCTCTCCTGTGACCTGGGAAGTGTGCTGGCACTGCTGGAGTTTGTCTAGGTGGTGGGAATCTTGCAGGCATAGCTACAGGGTGAGGTTATGCCATTGCAGTAATGCCAGTGTCAGTTCCTTTGCTCGTGGATCAAGAGCGTAGCGCAGTCTCCTTGAGCTATTCATAAAGCGATAACTCTCAGCCATGGCAGGACAGGCAATATGTTTGATCCTAGCAGTCCCTTGCTTTCCTGAGATGTGATACTGACCTGTTGGTGCATGCTCAGCCTGGGAAGGAGCACAGAACTGGGGGGAGTCACTGGCTGAGGGATCCATACAACAAAGTAAAGCAGAATGGCCTTTTGTTTAGGGCATCAAGTCTGAAGTCTGTTTACATGTTATTTCATCTGTTGGTGTGGGATTTTTGCCACTGCCCAAAAGTAAGGCATAAAACCAGCTTACAAAGTGCCTAGAGCATTCATTTCTCTTGCTTACGTCAGAGACTCTTGAAGGGAATTGTGTTACTTGCCATCGTGTTAGGCAGCAGTGACCTCATGCTAAATCCCATGAACCAAAGGCTGCAGGGTGCTTGAGCTTGACTTTATAGCTTAGGCGACCAAACAGCACTCCAGAGGTAAAAAAAGGTTTCTCAAATGAGTGCTTTGGGATCATTACCCTTACGTTTCAATTAATACCTTCAGTTCTGTAGTGCAGTCTGAGGCACACAAAAAACATTTATTTTGCCCAAATGGTATCAAGAGCAAAATTACCCTTTTATGATCCATGTGGTTTATGAGGGTAAATCATAGTACTAAAGATGATGGAAAGACAGATAAATTAAAATCCTTTTTAAAATAAAAGCACTAAAGAAATCCTTGTCAAACGCAAAGAGAAAATCTTAAGCCCTCCTCTTCTAAAGAAGGACAACATTGTACTGAGAGGGCTGACTGCTGCTACATGTACTCCGTGATTTTACTTTGTACCCTTTCATAGCAGTGAGGAAAGAAAATAAGGCAAAACCCACATGCCTTCCAGATCTGCCATAAGGCACTTTCTCCTCTCCTCTTGCTCCATAATGAACAAGTTCTCTATGCCTTTGCTTCACAGATTATTTATTCCTTGACACTGAATTCACCTTTTATTGGGTATATTATTTTCACCAGTGTATTTCAAATTACAACTAATAATACCTGTTGCTCTTTCAGGTACAAATGAAGTGCTACAGGAAGTTACTGGATTCTAATTAGGAGAACAGTCTGAGGAACAGGCTGCAGAGGCAGTGCTTGTGGGCTGAGCAGGTAACAGTGAGAGAGTGAGCACTGGCATGAGGACTTGAAGCGACTTGTAATGGTGGCTTTGGCAACAGAGTCTGTATTTTATGCATCACAGGAGGGTCTCATCTTTGACGACTCTGTATGGCAGGATTCCAGCTATAGCCACTTGCAGCTGGAAATAGCCATCTAACATGCTCTGTTTACAGGGGAACTAGTCAGAAGAATTCTTCTGGCCAGATGCAGAAATGCAGAGGAAAGTCTTAGTAGGTAGAAGTGGAGAGAACCAGAAGAAGTTGGCTAGATAAAAGGATAGATCATAGAATCAAAAAACAGTTTGGGTTTGAAGTGACCTTAAAGATCATCTAGTTCCAAGCCCCTGCCAAGGCAGGGGCACCTGCCACTAGATGGCTGAGGCATAAGCCTTGATTAATGCGTGCTTGGTTAATTAATGCTGTTCAGAACGTGCATGGGAACTGAGAACATACCCTACGTACAGAGAACGTGCCCTAATTCCCAAGTAACCAGTGAGAATTGCCAGATGCTTCTGGCTTGGGAGATTCTGCCTGAAGGTGCTTACAGGTCTGCCAGGCTTAGACCAGGTGGGCTGATGGCTTTTGGGTCAAACCACAGGCACAGATCCTGTAACCAGTCCCAGTTCCTGAAATGAGCCACTCCTGACGTGGCTGCATGGGACAGGTCTGATGGCTGCTGCTGAAGTGCAACTTTAACCTCCACACTTAGACCATAAATGCCTCTCAGCCTGTTAAGCAATCTGGAGGTAACTGGTTGAAGAGCATTATAAAAGAGGTCACTCTCCTTCAGGGCTGCATTTCCTTTCTCAGCAACAGGCTGCAAACCTGCTGGAAGCTGTCTGTCTCACCTTTTGGGAGGAGGACCATAAAGGGAGTAATAATGGGCTCTTGCACTAGCTCTAGCAGAGAGGTGTAAATGTTGCTCAAAGAACCCTTTTCACAAGTGAAAATCTATTGTGTCAGTATATTTATTGTAAAACATTAGGAAAGTGATACTAGAAGCATCCTATTAATGTGGATTTGTGCATTTTAATAATACCAGTGGTACTTTCAAAAGTAAATATACGCCAAAGTCAAGGTCATCTGTACAACCTTTAGTTTAAGTTCATAGAATCATACAACTTTTCTCCTTGTCACTCAGCATAGTCAGTCTCTGTTTCCTTTTCCCAGTGCATGGCTCCACACATGATCTGGTATGTCCCCTTCAGCCCTGAACAAATGTAGTTATTTTTATGTTTGGCTCTCAGGTAGTGCTGCTGTTGTAGACATCCATACAGTGTTTTTCTGCCTAGTGATGAGAGGTGATGTTTTGGGAGGAGCAAAGAAGCACAGAAAGTTAATTCGTCATGATCCAGGGCAGGATGTGCTGCACCTGCCATCAGGCATCACAACTGAGCCACTTCTCAATGGGTGAGGAAAGGCATGTCTAAAACCTCTCTTCAGCTGAAGTCTGTTACTTTAATTTTTTTTTTTTTTTTTTGATGGGGGGAAAGTGACATAAAAAATATGCAATCTAAAATACTGTTCTTCATTTCCACTTAAAACATGTTTTTTATATCAAAATTTAGATACTTGTGTTCTTAAACAGTTTTGTTTTGGGAAAGAGTAAACCCAAGTGTCTGAATTTTTTATGATACTTGCTGACAATTATTTTCTGATTTTGACCCAGCTTTGCTCACAGGCCTGCTTAAATGAAAACCAGATTTGGTTAAGGTCAAAATGAACTGTGAGATTAAGAGGAAAAAATCCCAAACCCTTCTTATTCATACATAACATTTTTCTTATGCTACTACACTATTTTAAGTATAGCCTCTGCTTTTGGTTGTTGTTGTATGTACCTACCGTCCTAGCACAGCAGGCCAAAAATGTTTCAGTGTAATTAACTGGAAGTAGAAGAACATGAATTAACTATTTTTAAAGCCTGGGATTATATAAGGTAATAGGCTTCTTGCAGGAGCTGTGCGAGTGTTATGGATGCAATCTGAAACTATGGAAACTTTTTTTGGTATAAGAGACCATGATTTTTCTTTCAATATGTTGTTCACTACTTCAGCAGCATATTATGACTTTTTACAAAAAATTAAGCAGATTTCTTCTCGACAGGATACTAGAGCACAGCCCCTGACTAACACTTGAGTTACTGTCACTAAAGGAGGTAGGGGATTTATGGGCAAATAGTATGTGATAAAAGGCATATGGATGAGGTCTAAAGCTAAGAAATGCAGATACAAAGGCTGTTGGTACTCTGGGTTCAGAGTACTCGACTTTGTAGCTATAGTATTCTTTTAATTTGTAAACATTTTTGATGCTAGTAGTGCTGGACTGGGATATGGCAGGGAGGATTGATGTGTATGTGCATATATGGATATAGGTATTAAAAGTGTATATACTGATGTGAAACCCATGCTTGGTTTTTATCCATCCAACCTTTATTCTGTCTGTGAGGGGACAATTGAGGGAGTGGGGACCAAAACCTTCTCAGCCTTTCTGAGAGGTGTAAGTGAGCAGGGTGATGCAGAACCCTGCAGTACCAGCCAAATGTGGCATGCATGGTGCTACTTGGGTCAGCAAGGAAGCTTCACTTGGACAAGGGAGAAGAGCAGTTTTGGTGGCTGCCTCTGTTATTTAGCTGTATTAATTCACAACAAAACCAGTGTGCCGCAGCACATATCCTGCTGACGCAAGGTGTTGGTTTTGGCATGATACGTTGCAGCAGGATGGTAACTGCCTTGCCTGAGGTTAGCAAGAGGAAGAAAACAAAACCAGAGATTAATTTTTCCAGCCTTTTGCTCCTGGAGGTGGACGAAATTTGTTTATGCTTCCATGTCAGATGAGCGTGGATGTTGCAGCTTTTCTCTGTGTGGCACAGCAAACGCTACTGACACTCTGTTGACACCATGCTCTGTAGCTCCTGAGCTGAGCTCTGTCAGCTCCCTGAGCAAACTGTGCCAGGCCTGTTTTCCAGTAGTGCTAATTCAGTGCTCAGGAAAAAAACAAGCTGGGCTAAGTCTTGGCAGTGTTTGGCAGCTTTGTTCCCATCTGTTGCAGAGTAGTAGGAAAACGTAGGGAAATTCCACATGGGCAGTTACAACAGATGGATGCAAGATCTGTAATATACTTCTATACTTTCCAGTTTTGAGAACTTTTGGGTATAAACTGTTGCTATGGGCCTCTCTCAACGTATTTGCAAGTAGGGAACGATGATAAAGAGATTGATAGGTGTCCTGGTTTTGGCTGAGATAAAATTAATTTTCTGCCTTGTAGCTGGTACAGTGCTCTATTTTTTGATTAGTATGAGAATAATGTTGATTACACACTGATGTTTTAGTTGTTGCTCTGTAGTGCTTACCCTAAGTCAAGGATTTTCTAGTTTCCCCTGCCCTGCCAGCGAGGAGGTGCACAAGAAGCTGGGAGGTAGCATGACCAGGACAGCTGGCCCAAACTGGCCAAAGGGATATTCCATACAATAGAACATCCTCCTCAATCTATCAGCTGGGGGAGCTGCCCAGGAGGGGCTGATGGCTGCTCAGGGACAGGCTGGGTATCAGTCAGTGGGTGGTGAGCAACTGTGTTGTGTATCCCTTGACTTTCTCGGGTTTTATTTCTCTTTCTCTTCTGGTTGTCTCTCTTCCCACTACAATTATTATTTTTTTTATTATCATCTTATTTCAATTATTAAACTGTTCTTATCTCAACCCTGCAGGCGTTACCTTTTTTCCAATTCTCCTCCTCATCCCACTGCAGGGGGGGCAGGGTGTGTGAGTGGGTGGCTGCATGGTACTTAGTTTCTGGTTGGGATTAAACCACCAAACAACAGGGATCAAGTCCTGCACCAGTAAGCACTCAGTGTGCACCAGGCCATGCCACTTTCCCATCACACTTCAGGAGGTACACCCTGGTAGTGGAAAAGCCAGAGGCCTGCCTCACTGCTAGGGTTCAAACCTATACTCTTGCTGAAGGAGGTGCCTGGGGAAGATGATTACACCTCTACATGTACTTGCTTCTGGGCAAATCTACAGACTCGCCTTATCCCATCCACAGCACTGTGAGCGTGGAGTTTGCCACCCACCGAAGTGTGGGGGTGGGAGGAGGTAAGTCTCATGAAACAGGGGGTACTAAAGAGCCTGATGAGCAGCACGCAGAGCAGACATGAGTTAATGTAAAAGTAAAGCACTGTAGTTGAAAGCTAATGAAAAGTAAAGCTTGGCTGTCCTGTTGGAAGTGCATGTATCAGCAGGAGTCCTCGTGTTCTAATTTAGCTGAAGAATTAGTCACAGGCGGCAGAGCAGAGCCTTGGGGGGTGCAAAAATGTGCCTCCTGGAGTCCCACTCTTCCCACCAGCATGCCAGGATCCCCCCTGGTGTGTGATGGATTGCAGATGGTCATCAACCCGTAGCCTTCTGCGGTCTCTGGCTCAAAAGCTCAATTTATCAGAGACCAGCGTGGTCCCAGGCAATAAACAAGGAACAAAGATTGATGTGCCAGTGAAGAGGAGCTGCAGGCACTTGTCAGGTTCTGCCTAGGCAGCTGTCAGGGGGATGGTGTTCCACCCTGTTCAAGCCCATGTATTTGGAAAGGGGATGGGACCACTCTGAGTGGCACCCGTGGCATGCAGCCAGGATCCTGGAGGAAGTCATTGTCACAGACTGCTCTTGCCTGTGTGGACATAACCCAGAACAGCAGCTGTGACCATATATGAGCTTACACTTGCTGTATGCTGTGCCAGAGGCAGGAGAAAAGATTACAGGTCAGTAGCTCAGTTTGGCTTCAAAGCTGCTGCTCTAAAGAAGGGCCTTTTCCCACCAACTCACTCCTTCAGTTAATGATCATGAATAAGCCATTCTGCAAGACAAACATCAAACACTTAAATTTACACACACACCCCTCTCAGGAGACACAACTTGCAGTTCCTCTCAGGTCTGGTTGCAGCAACAGATGATGATGTTGCCGTGCTGCTGTGCCCAGCCCCTCTGCCAGAAGCTACTGCCATCCTGGCAGAGACAGCAAGAGGAGCAGAATCCTTACCTCTCTCCAAGGCAGTCTGCAGCCTTGCAGGCTAACGCCAACTGAGGTCAATGCTGGTGTGAGGGGGATGCTGGACTCCCATGTGTGTGCCTGAGACATGCTGCAAATATTTGTTGTAGCAGTAGTAGCTGAAGTTTATCCAGCCCTTGGCAGGTCAAGAAGCAGTTTTCAGCCCATAGGGATTGCAGATTGCTTCTGACCTTGCCTGGTCTGCCTCAGCAGTTTTCTATTACGGGAGGCAAAGTAATTGCTACACAGACCTCTTCCCCAGCTCTGAGGCCACACTTTGTCATCCCTGCTCAGAAGTCATGCACTAGAGGATACCACTGAGATACAGCCACTCATCCTGCCTTAAAAGCTTTACATTCTTGAACTCCTGTGGTTCTTCTGGTCCATTTGCTTCCCATATTACAACTTTACCCCTTCCCAGTTTCTGCTTTTATTTGTCTTCTCCCACTTTTTTGGGATTTCTTGGCTCCCTGAGTTCAATACTCTTAACAAAGCCTATAAGAAAAATGAGTAACACTGCAGCAGAGATTCCAAGTTTAAAATTTAGCATGGCTTTCCATGAATAATTAGCAATTGCAGTGCTTCAAGAACTAATTTTACAATTGGCACTGAAAGCTTATGCCAACTTGCATTTCTTCTTTGGTGATGATGCATCATTGAATTAGTAGTTATAAAATGTCACTTAATAGAGGGCGGAAATATAGTCTAGTAAAGCAGTTTGGTTCTAAGATGCTGGGCTGTTAAGTGGTCTGGTCTAATATAAACTTTCTATGGGAAAGAGCATGAACTTAGAACTATAAAGAAATGTAGAAACTACCATAGCTGACAGGGTAACAATTAATCTCATCCCTTGGCTAATTGACAGTTTTAGCATTTGGTGCCTATGTTCCTTCCCCCACATGAGGCAACCTGGGAACCTCAGCACAGCTCTTCTGGTTTTGCACTGTGCCACTGATGACTTGCTCTGTGGCTCTGGCCTGAATGCTCTGGCACAGGTGGATCGAGAGGCCTGCAGCCAGTTAATAGGAAAAGTTGAAAGCAAAACCAGATGAGTAGTCCCTCCTCCTCCTTTCCCTGCAAGACTTTACAGCTAGGTGGTTTAAGTAGGTTCTCAAGAGTTGAGGCATGGGTGATCAAGTGAGACGGAGGAACAGAATTAAACACTGGTTTCCTTGCATCACAGCTGAGCTGTATGGTACGAAGAGAACCACGACCCCCTACAGTTTTGTTATATGCAAACCTGTGAGTAATTGTTCCAGTTCTCTAGTGAGCTGGGCCTCTTGGACAAACTAGGCAAATGAAGTTTAAGTCTGTGAATCCCTTCTAAATCTGCACTTGAGCAAGAAAGCAGGTCATTCAGCTGTGATTTTGTTGGCCAAGGTGTTTGCCACCCCTGCTCGGCACAAAAATGCCTGCCATGGTGACAGGATGTGTTATACATAGTATATGAGGGGCTTGGCCAGCAAAGTCCAACTCACAGATGCTCTGTTGCAGTGGAATAGCTGTCTTTGACCAAATGCTCCTATACCTTCAGGCTGGCAGAACTATTCTGGTTCCCCTCACGGCTATGAATGATTTTCCATGTGAGGTTGAGACTTGCTGGACTATCTGAAAAACTGTAACAGTAATGGAAAGGACTTCCATCCAAGACAACAGAAGTTTATTAATGAACAATGATGTGTCTCATGAGATGAGTGATTGCTAATGAAGTCCATTACAGTTGGAGCTGTCATACAGTAATTGCAGACAAAAGGACTAGTTTGGACTGTTACATGTTAAAAAAAAAAAATCCCCAAGCATACCTTTTTATTGAAACCAAATGTGTTTATGTGAAAGGCAGGAGTTACCTAAGATATGTATTTAAAAGTGCATAGTTAAGTATCAGTTGTCAGCTACTCATTTGAAGCCCTATAAATAGTACCTTGTTCATTTTTATGTTATGATGTGCGGATGACATTTGGAGGTTAAGCTGGGTATGCTTTCCTCTAAGCACCAATCCACTTCTGCGTCAGGAACATCAGTTTGTTCCCTTTCATGCTTATTTTCCCCTGGCTTACTTGCAGCTCTGTCAAATAAACAGAATTTGAAAATTTGCCAAAGGGTAATTGTTTTCAGCATTAGAATAAATACAAAAACACCACTGGTGACATTTTTTCCACATTGTTTTTGTGGGCTTTTTTTTCTTCCCCCAATTGCAGTGAGTTACATCCCTAGATAAACATCTCCTTAGCATCCCAGTTAGGCGATCATCCAAGCCCAAATGTATATGCTAGTTTTGCTGACAAAAAGAAGGGCATGCCACTTGGCAGCGAAAGCTTCTCCAAGTTCAGCAATCCTCTGACATAAATGTGTATACATACAAGGGGGTTTCAGCTGTTTTGGTTTTTGTGTTGTTTTTTTTTTTTTTTTTCCCCCCAAAGTTCTTTAAGCTATTTTCCTTTAACTCCAACGATAATGAAAAACACTTGTTTGTAGCAAGGTCTGCATGGGATGCTTGCCTGGAATTCACTGTCTTGGGGGTCAGATGAGCTCAGGGCAGAGACAGGGAGGTGGATGCAGGGTAGCAGCAGGGTGGATACCCACTGGCAGACAAATAGGGATGTAGTGAAATGTGCTGAGTGAGGTGGCTCAGCAGCCCATGCAAATAGCCCCAGTATTCAGTTTTCTCATGTACAAAAGCAACTCTTGAGACTTTCATGCTCCAGCAGCTCTGCCACAGGGGGTACCACCTCTAGGAGATGGTATGAGGAACTAATGCCTGACCTTGACTTGGGTCTGCTCCAGGGGAATTCAGCTCGTGAGAGCCCAGGCCGTGGTGCGGCGTGAGGCTGGGACTGTTCTTGCCCACAGTGCTGTGAATCTGTCGTCATTCAGAGAGTCTGATAATCAGACCAGACTGTTTCCCTTGCCAGGTCAATAACTCTGGAATGTAGTCCTAATGGCTCAGTCCAGTGGTGTGTTGTGTAGCTCTGACCAGGAGTTGGATGTTCTCTGCTCCTCCTGTGGGAAAGACCATCCCTTTTCCCTGCGGTATTCATGACCACACACGGCCACGTTATTTTGTGTGGGAATAAGAGCTGTTGTACCTGTTGCTCTCATCTCTGGGCTGTTTGGACAGCAAGTTGCCTGTGGAAGAGTTATCCCATGCTTTGGGGCTACAAATAGATCTGGTAATTGATCGCTTTGGTTCACTGCGGTGTAGTTGTGCAGAACTAACCTGGGCAGAACCTTGAACACGGTGTCAGATCTTCCCTGCAAAATAGCTCAGTGGAGGAAAAAGTCACCTACTGGAGCATCAGGGAGAGTTGTAGTTTCCCAAGGCAGGTCTCTGGAGGGAAACCACTGAACTATTTGCAGTGAAGACCTGACACCGTGTCCGAGGTTCTGCCCAGGTTAGTTCTGCACAACTACACTGCAATGAGCCAATGTTCAGTTGCATCTGAGACTGCTTTCAGAGGGAAAAAGTAGCAAGTTAAAAGGAAAGGAGTCATTCTCTTTGCTTAGCTTAGCAGACCTGCCTGTATCCATAAAAATATGTGGTTGCCGTTGCATGTAACAAGTGAGAAGCAGGTCTAAAATACCACTTCTCAATATTTTTGTGACTTGGTCCCCTGGTTCTGTGGGAACCATCTGCACTGAAAGGAGTGAATCCCATTGCTTGTGCCAACTCTGTCAAATCTGACAGCACATTCAAGTGTTGGGAGAGAGGACATGGGTTTGCCCTTCAACAGGTGACACATTTTTCAAATATGCTGAGTGATTAACACTGGACAAGACTGGGATTTGTAACCTTCTGGGGGCCCTAGTTGTGCTCAGATGCACACAGGGGCAATCAGAAAGCAGTTTCAATCTATTTGCTTTGGTCTGCCAGTTGTCACAAACTCATAGTTGAATACAAACATTTTTTAATTTTTTTTTTTTTTTTTTTTTGTTGTTGAACAGATGACAGAGAAGATTGTGCATTCAAAGGAGTATTACGATAGGACATTTTTTTCTGGTGGCACTGGAACGTGCTTTTCTAAGAGTGGAAGCCGTGGAGGTCAGAGGAGTATCTTCCTGCTTTTGCAATAGCAATAAGTTTCAGTTTAGAAAACAGTTTCCCTGGGACAAGAACACAAGGCATTTGACAGCCTTGTTAGAGATAAGCTGTTTGGGAATGGTTTTTTCCAGATAATTTTTGTAACAAAACAAAATCCTACTTTGTCTAAAACTAACCCTTTCTGTGAGAATTAGTAGTTCTAAGCGACTTAGCTGTAAAAATTTCAGATTTTTTTATTAAAATGGCCTGTTTTGATATTTTTGCGTAGGAAACTCTACCTCAAAACTAAAGCTCTACCTCAAAATTCCCTTCATTTTAACACTTAGTCATAAGAACTCCAAAACAAGAAAAAAACCAATATATTTTGAAGTGCTCAAAGCTGGAAAAAAACTCCAACAAAAACAATGAGAGAAAGAAAGGCTAGGTGGATTTTAGATTTTTGGTTTTGTACATTTAGGTTTTTCTCTAGAATAATTCTATCAAAGCCTCAAGTATTTCCTCCCACACAGGAGAACTATTTCTAGTCCAGTCTATTATGAATTCAGTAGTAAAGCAGTGTCCTCCGTGATAGATAGTTTTGCAAATGCTGTTTGAGAAGGGAAGAAAATCTGGCCCAGTCACTCTCTTAGTGGAACTACTCAAACCCGAGGCCTTTCCCACACGATGTTAGGGGTACTTACTTTCTCTGTGATGCTTTCCAGACAGCACTCATAAAGCAAAAGGGATGGTGTCTCTGAAGGGAGGGCTGTGGGGAGGTTTGGGCTGTGCAGTAAAGTGCCATTGAATGCGTGAGCTTGTACCCAGAGGCTGGACAACAAGAAAACTGAGTTTTGTTAAGCTCCATCCCGACTCTGCCTCCACTGCTCTCCTCTAGTGACTCCAGCTTTTTCTGAAATCCTCACCCTACAGGAAGGGAGGAGAGACCTCTGTGGAGGAAGTGGGGGCCCAGCCACAATAGCTGTGCCCAGACTGTCTTCTGCCGCACTGAGGAACTGGAGATGTTTCCCCCACAGACCACTAAAGATGTGTATTGGTAAGGTGGAGCATTTTTGACGTCTCTTGGGATGGACATAAGGCTTTGCCAGTAGGCTGCAGTGCCTATAGAGTTCTCCAACACCCCAGGGTCACCAAGTAGAACTGAAATCATTCACCCTCCTTACCCACTGTTTGTCCCACAGCCACTGTAATGCTGTGTGGTCTGTAGGGCTGCTGACACTGCCATTAAATGGGCTTGTAAATAATCTGGACAAGATCCTGGGAGCAATGATTTGTCTGCTGATGGGGCAGCATTGCTGTTGGAGGTTGACCTACTCCTCTGTTCTCCCACCTCCTATGGGACTTTATTTCAAGAACTCTCTTCTCTGCCTCTTTGCTTTGGTGCTTTATTCCATTAAGTTTTCCTCCTTCAGAGTTTTATTGCTACTATTTTTATCTCCCCTGCTCTCTTCTGCTTTTGAGAGCCAATGAGGAGAACAGTCACAGCCTAGGACTTGCCATGAACAGAGTCGGAGCAAATCCATCCATTGCTGCCATCAAGGGCAGCCTTAATACTCATTTGTTCCATACTGAAATTTTAAAATTTCCAGCCTAAAGCTGTAGAGAATTTTCTCAAAGGCACAAGCATGGCAGTAGAGCTGCTGGGAAAGTCCCGGAGGACTTGCCCTGAGAAAACAGCATGGACTGGCTTGAAAGAGGCTTTATGCAATAATTCTTGCTCCACCTTCCACTGACACCTCAGAAGAGTGGTCCTCGCCCTTTCCTGAATTAAAAAAGGCTGACCAAAAAGGTCCCTTCCAGCAGGCCAGCTGCCTGCTGCTTCTTGATAAACACATTTTATGTCAAACAGCTTAGGTCAGTGCAAGCTTTCTCTGCCCTTGAGCCGCTCTGCTGTTGTGATAGCTGCTGCTGCCCTTCCTGCTGGGAGTGAGTGCGCTCGGCAAAGGGAGAACGCCACAGCAGGTTGTGGGAGAGGAAGCATGTTGCTGACAAAAAGGAAGAAAAAGGTGGAGTCTAAGACTTTGTTCAAGGCCCCCTCCCAAAATCCTCTTAATCATCTTGTGTCACACCCCTGTTTAATTCCAGGAAGTCCTTAACTCTTACCTAGTTTTCCAAGTATTGCCATCAGCAAGAAAATGATGTTTAAATGAAGTGCTGATGAGGCCTCTGGAAACCTCGAATGATCTTTGGTGACTTGACTCCGGAGCCAGCCGAGGCACAGTGGATCACCTCTTGAAGGTTGGTCATCCCCAGAGTAGCCCTGTAAGCCAAACCCAATGAGCGAATTGGTGTGGAATGGCTCCATGCTGCAAAGGCTGCTTCACGTTGTTTTAAACTCGAAAGCTGGAAAATTCAGAGCCAGCACTAAATATTTGTTCCATTTTCAAAGCTGAGCATCAGGGAGCCATTCCTTAAACAGCGGATGCCTGTTCTCTGAGCCCAGATGTGCTCATAGTATGAGTCTTGCCAGTGTTTTCCTTTCCTCCTGCTTCTCACATGAATGCGTGTGCAGATTTCTAGCCAGCCACCTTTACCCTTTAAAGTTGGTGTGAGGGGTAGCAGCTGTTCCTTCTTCAACAGAGGTGGCAATAATGTTGTACGAATTGTTTTCAACCTTAATCAGTAAAGCTTGCCACACAAGTGATCCTATTTCTTGCCAGAAGTTATAAATAGGACTCAATTTTGGAGCACATGAAATGTTAGACAAAATACATTAGTCAAAGACACTTCAGAGTATCAGTTACTTTCCTGTGGTGTGTAAGTAATAATTCAGTTCTTAAAACCTTCCACCTGGATTTGGAAGGTCACCTGAGCTCCTGTTGCAGGCATTTAGCAGCGAGTTAGAGTGTGAGGTAGCAGTGAATTGATATATTGCCCTATGTTTCCATTTATGTAACTAGAAACAGCAGTAGACTCCAGCCTGAAATTTGAGATACTGGTCTTTGCTAATCCATCTTACCCGGTCCAGGCTGGGATGTTTCTGTCACTCACTATCATTTTACGCAGGCAGCTAATCTCAAACTATCACATCTTTATCCCTTCTTTAAGTAGCCCAAGTTCTGCAGACCTATGGAAACGACAATGCACAGAGATGCACCAAACACAAGTGGTCATCTCCTTAAGGTCAGTTATCCCTTCCTTCCCCCTCTGGCATCTGCCTTTGCCCTAATATGTGTGCAGTGGAGAGAAGTTATTCTCAGTGAACCAGAGGAATCAAGAGCTAATGTGCTTAGAGAGGGGAGCTTTTTCTTTCCATATTGTATCTGCTCTGTTTCCTTGCCCTGAGTTAAACCTGTTGCTCCTTTCAGGGAAAGAAGGTGCTGAAGGAAGGCAGGAAGGTTATCCCCTTGTTACTGGTCACGTGCACTGCAGTGCTGGTGAAGGGATCTGTCAGGTTTGGCTATGTCTGACTTAGGTGCTGCCCAAAGCTTAACAAATGATGTGGCTTTGGAGTGATGGAGTTGCACCACTTCAGAAAGACGTTGGTCCGAGAATGGATGGATTGCACCTGCAACGCGGAATTCCAGCAGGTTTCTTCCCCTGACCAAAAGAAGAGCAAAGGTGAAAGTTTTGAGAGTTTTAAGAAGTTTTCTAATTTTTTTTTCCTAATCAGTCATGCTTGTGCTCATGTGCAGAAAGTTTCTTTCTAATCCAGCAGAAGAGACTTGGTGTAGAGGAAGTCAGAACGACTAAGACAAAATCACTATTTTACTCTACTGCAGCCTGACAAAAAATACGTTCTCATCTACTGCACCAATATGTACTTCCATCATATTTCAGCACCATGAACTGGAAAAGAATGAAGTCAGTTGTCAGGACATTGAAGCCAAAAATGAGGAAAAAATGGGAGTTATGACTCAAATAGTTGAAAAGTGGGTAGCAATCTGATAAATTCTGGGGCAAATCACAGGAAGGGATTAGGAGAAGGTGATAAAATTCATGGTAATCCATGTGAAACTGTCTTGTGAACTAATTACAATGTAATTTTGGTAAGATGGTGTCTGCTTGATTGGTAGAGGTGATGGTTTTGATATCAACTTAAACGTGCACCTATTAAAATTTCTGTAAGACATTATTTTGTTCCACACAATGCTCTGAGTAAAATAAACCTCAAACTCTAACAATATAAGACTAAATAAAGGCATCAAATTAATCACGATCTGGCTAATAGTCATGCTTTCTAAAGTAGTTGTAAATGAGGAGGCATTCAGAATTGATGTTGCTGAGGGATATACCAAAGGGCTCATTCTTTGAGGCTCAGAATACTCAGTGGCTTGGGTTTTGACCTAGGAACACATGACTTATTTCAATAGACAAAGACAATGATGATGATGCAACCAGTGATGAAG
This sequence comes from Eulacestoma nigropectus, assembly GCA_013397775.1. Classification (NCBI taxonomy): domain Eukaryota; kingdom Metazoa; phylum Chordata; class Aves; order Passeriformes; genus Eulacestoma; species Eulacestoma nigropectus. The sequence goes on from VZTE01004781.1 coordinate 4,007,875, forward strand.
TAATAAATGACAATGTCAGGGACAGGCCTATTCTTCAGCATCTTCTGCATTGTCTGGTAAACTGATCTCATCCCAAAAATGTGTATTTGAATGTTCAGCCAAATTCAAGGTGCTAACAGACCAAAGATATGCTTTTATAGCTGTTTTATTTGACTAGGAGATTGTGTTTTGGAAACCAGTGACTCAGGCTTGTTTATAATGGATAGTCAGCTAAACACGCACTCCCTGTGTGATACAGTGTACCTGAAAGCAAATGTTACAGAGCAGATTGCTGAGTAAAGGTCAAGGAGGTGTTATTTCCATGTGTATAGCATTAATGAGACGATTTCTGTAATGTTTACGGTTTTAAAAGGATTTTGACAGATGGGCAGAGAAGAGAGACTGTCTGAGCTGCATGAGCATAGTCTGAACTGTGCTGTCTAAAGAGAGGCAAGAGAATCTAAATCAATTTATTTTGTCAAACATGACATTTGATACTCGTCCACTAACAACTGAAAGCAGGGAGAGAATTAATAATGGAAGATTATCTGTGGACATAGCAAGGTGGTTGGGTGCTGGAGGTGGACAAAGGTTAGAAAATAGGCAACTAAAAATGCCTTTTGCTTTCAGTGTCAGCAACTAACCACTTAACTCAGGATGCAGGGTTTGCCTGTTACGTGAAATAAGCACTGAATCCTTTTCAAAAAAATACTATTCCGGTAAACAAGAGCTTGTGGTAAAGGCACAAGTGTTGTGGTAAAAGTGCTTTGGGCATTATAGTTCAAGTAGGCCAGGCTAAGAGAATTCACGAGCTTCAGAGGCTCTAGACAGAACTGACTTCTCCCACATCCAGTACTCTGTGTTTAGCTCAGTTTGCCTGCTCCCTCAGTGCCATTCCTGGTGTGTGTTAAAGCAGGCAGGATACCCCGCTGTCTCCTTAGCTTAGGGCTTTCCCTTGGTCCCCTGGGGAAGGGTGTCTTGTGCTCAGGGGCTGTAATGTGTGAGACAACCCAGCAAAGGGTCACTGGGGTGGTTCTGTGGTAGCAGTGTAGGGGCCTTAGGGGAGGAAGGTCTGGCCCTGTAGATGCTTTGTGCTATTCTAGTGATTAAATTCCCTGGAGAGGAAAGTCAGACTTTGGGTCAGGATCACAAGCCTGTTCAAAACACAAACAAGGATGAAATCCAGATCTAATAATCATTTTCACCTCATGCCTACCAATGATTTGGTTCCACAGCCATGATGTTACTACTGGGTTTGTTCCACTTCTGAACACTGCAAATACTGAGCAAAGGCGAAGGTTTTCACAGTAGTTTTTGAGCTGTGGGCAGCCTTTCAAGAAGAATGTGAAAGGACAAAGTTCTTGATACAAAGAAAGATACCAGGATCGCTTTTTTGTGGGTCCACAAGGCACTGAATATTTGTGTCACCTTACAACTGTTTTTCAAATTTGTTATATTTTCAGTATATAAATATTGTAGAACACAGTATTAGGCAAACTGTACATAAATACATTAAAGGCTGAATGGCAACAGATGTACTGCACATATTTATGTAGGAAAGTCTATATCAGGATGAGTTTCTTGGTCAACTGTGGGATCTGAATCCTAGTTTTGAGACAGCAGGAACCTGTCAGTGACTGAAAGTACTGGCTTGTACACATATGAATCAATAGTGACAATCGCCAGATTTCCTCCATAGGTGCAACAGGGATGGAAATGTTAGACATTTGGATGCATTTGGATGTAAGAGGAGGCATTTTATGTTAGGTAGCAGGCACACTACAAAGCCATTCCTTGCTAGCTTAGGAGACTGAAAGGAGCAGGGCAGCAGGCACACCTGTCTTCACTGCATAGTTTATATGAAGTGACTGCACTCTGAAAAGTGTGATATGTGGTGGGAGTTAAGTAGGAGTGAGAGGCAGAGGTTCACTAACCTCTCTGAGAGGGAGACAGGAGCTGAAAGAGAGACACAGAGAGTCATTACTCAGTGTAGAGATAACAGTCTCACCCTTGAATGATCTGACTCCACCACCTTAGAAGTCAGCATGGGCAGGCAATCTGTGAAGCTTGTTTGGCATGTGTGAGCTGCGATGATACAGTAAAACGTATTTGTATGAGTATCCATCCTCTGTGAGTGTTTGATACCTGAACAGTCCTGCTTAACTTGCAGTGGGCCAGGAATAAGTGCCTGCAGAACAAACACACTGAAGAAGCCTCTTGATTCTTTCTGTAAGGCCTTCCTCTTCCTTCCGGCACAAACACTGCAGAGCAAGGCTTTTTGCACAGGCAGTGAGTAACACATCTCATGTTTTTTGATGTATTTTGACTTCTTGGAAGGATGAAAGACCTTGACTTTACACCCAGTTGTAGCCCAGATTGATTCCCCAACTGGAGTAAATGTTACCACCAGAAGAAGGACTTGCAGTATTAATATGATTGTATCTATACTGGGGCCTTCCCTTTGACTAGGTTCTAGATGGAGTGGTTTTTAACACGTATTTATTTTCACAGCTATGCTAGAGCCAAAGTATAGAGTAGGTTTAAGGACCGAGGTCCTACATGTCTTCCTTTCATAGCACTGGTGTTGTCCATGTGCTTGTTCTGCTTCATGGGACAGATTTAGAAAAGCTTGTTTTGATGAACTGCTTGCTTGCCTGGCTTGGCATTCCCAAACACTGTGTCAACTTTCCACAGAGCTGTCTCGGTTCGGTCAGTTGGGGAATTCAGCTCGCAGCCCTAAGCCTGCAAGTGGCATGACTCAAGGAGAAGATAATTGGCTTTATTAGGTTTTTTTTCCTGAGTAATTACACAAGAATTGCAAAGCTACTTTCCAAAAGTGGGAAGAGAGGGTCTCAATTTTCCGTTGGGTGTTCAGGAGTTGAGATGAGATGTTAATTGTGATAATTATGATAGTGATGGTAATTTTAACACTTTCCTTTGGGTGTGAGCTGTTTCTAGGTGTGCAGCTCTTGCAGTGTGGGTTTTTCTGTGGCAGCTCATGCAGCATAAGCCACAGTTTCTTGTGTGCCTGCTGCCAGCTACTTGAGGAGCAAGCGTCAGGAAGTCTACTCTCATACCAGCAGGAGGAGAGAGGGAAAACATACAGGGAGAAAGCTAGAGATGAGACCTGCATAGTCAGGGACTGATCTGTATCAAAGGGTTTCCAAAGTACATAGAAAAGTGTCTTGGCTGCCTAGAAGACCTTCACAGCTCATGCTGTCCCTCCTGATCATCTGTCTCCCATCTTAACTCTTTGTGTCCTGAGCTCCGCTGTGTAGATACAGAGGTGGTAAGTACCTGGAGGTGGCTTAGTAAACATAGGAAAAATGCAAAATAAAATGGAAATAAAATAAAATGGAAACATGGACAGCATGAGCTGGAAACTAAACAACACAGAAAAGTGTGGGGAAGGCTGATGGGGAAAGTTTACGCTTTCTTGTAGGTTAGCATATTTGTTAACAGGAAACAAATAAGGTTTGGGCACGTGACATTTCTTCACACCTCTGTACTTGGAAGCTTGTCTGTTGTTCTCCTAATTTCATTTTGCCTAATGCAAGCTATTGCTTCTCTGAGACCTGTTTGTCATTTATATCCTTATAATACTGTAGCTCTGCCCATCATCAGGGTGCTGACAGAGAAGTCATTTTGCACGCATTTGTTAATGGAGGGTGGATGCCGGAGGGATTCTGGTTTGGACATTGTTTTATTTGTGGAGGCGAAAATGCTGAAGACTGAAGAAAATAAGTGAAATGAAGAGGAAATGAAACCTTATTCTAATTTCCAACCTAAATATATTACTGACCAGGATAAACATATTTTCAGTGTGTGGGAATGACACTGTCTTTCAGCTGTTGTCACTCACCCTTTTCTGCTCTATTTCCCCACTGGGAGTGTTTTGGGGCAGCAGTCAGACCCTCTTTCACCTTCCCTCACCCTGGCTCAGCTCCTCAGCTGGCTGGGCTTCCACTTCAGGATGTCCCAGCCAGCATGAGCTGGTGGTTGCCAGGAGCAGAAGTCCCACCCTTCGCCCTGTGCCACCTCCCAGGCATTTGCCTGTCTGGAAGCAGAGCTGGCCACTGCCCTTCTCTGCTCACCCTCCAGCAGCCCTCTCCTCCCACGCTGTTATTTTTAACCCGGACTGGAGTCTTGATTTGCTTCACCCCGTGGCCTCCTGCTTCTGCCAACAGAAACAGGCTGTGAAACTACAGAGTTAACCTCAGCTTCTTCAGGCTCCCCAAAGCCCTTCTCAGCCTGGGCAGCTCAGCTCCATCCGCTGGAAATATTCCCCCTGATAACACAGAAGGTGGCACCAGCCTTTTCCTCTGCTAGGACCACGAGAACAGGCTCATATTGCCTTTGTCGTGGACTTGGGAAGAAGCTTCGCACAATGTATCTAGGCTTCAGGGAAAAGTTATCAGGTCCCACAGTACGTTCATAACTTGTAAGATGTGCTAGTAGTCAGGTATTTTTCTCCTCAGCTTTCCTCATATTTTCCTCTATAAAATCTCACCCAGTCTCTTGTTATCATCCTCAAGACTGTTCCACCCATGATAGTCAAGAAGGAAAATATGTTCTCAAGAAATAACTGTTGCAATCATAAAGCTGTGGGACTAGAACTCTAAACTGGAAGATGTACCAGGATCATAGTTCTTTATGGACTTTCTACATTTTATTTCAGAGTCTGACTGTGCTGACCTCGATAGACTTCAAGCATGATCCATCACCTCTACCCCCTGCTGAAGTCAATAGGGGCAGGAACCATCTGGTCTAATTGCATAGGTGTGCAGTATACACAGCTATATCTGGAGTAGTTGGACTCCCTTTGTAGTCAGGGGAGACAAAATGCATTTTGGCATTAATCAGGCTGACCTATTTTAGCTTTCTGCCTAAGTACATCTTTTCACGGAGCATAATTGAGTTGCCAATAATGAGTTCAAATTTGGATATCTACATCAGCTGATGTGTACCCTCAAACTTTCCAGTTACTTCACCTGGCTCCAGACCAGGTCTTGGCAGATCAGCATTCAGTCATGATCGCTCCCGTAGTTGTAATGAAACTCATTTTGGAGTTCTTGCCTCAGAAGATCCTTAACTAAGTGGATGCAGTGCTATTGGAGAGCAGGCCCACAGGTCATCATAGCTTAGCTGCCCCATGTGTCAAGAGATATTCAGTGATGGCTGATACTGTTTCTATACCTTTCATGACAAATAACAGTTTACAGTACAAGAATGCCAGAATAGTTCAGGTAGGAAAAGGACCTTTTGAGCTCACCTAGCCCAACCTCCTCCTCAAAGCAGGGCCAGCTATGGAATCAGCTCAGATCATTCAGGGCTTTGTCCAGCTCATCTTGAAAATCTCCAAGGATGGAGATGTTGTGGTGTCTCTAGGCAACCTGCTGATGATTCGGCTGTCCTTGGGGAAAATTACTTTCCTCACATGAAATCACAAATTCCCCTGTTTTGATGTACAGCTTTTGTCTCTCATTCTCCCACCATGCACCTCTTGGTCTTCATGGTAACCTTCTTGTAGGTACTGTAGGGCCACTGATAGATCACCCCCAAAGCCATCACTTTTCCACGCAGAATGATTCCTGATCCCTCAACCTCTCTTCAAAGGCTGGGTGCTCCAGCCATGGCTCCAGCCATGGCCATTGTAGGGCCCTACACTAAACTCACCCAAGGCTATGGGAGCCTTTCCTGTATTGGCACGGGGGGCTGGGGTGGGTGAAACTGGACACAGTGTCTAGATACGCTCTAATGAGCACAGAGCAGAGGGGAAAAACCATTTCACCACATCTGCTGGCCGTGCTCCTGCCGGTGCAGCCTAGGGCTCTGCCAGCTGTCCCTGCTGCCAGTGTGTGCTGCTAGCACACGTTTAACTTATTCCCTGCCAGCACTCCCACATCCCTTCCAGCAGCCAGTTGCTCCCCAGTCTGTACTATTCAATTAGTAGAGTTTTGGCAAAGGTTTTCTATGACTGAGAGCTGTGATACGAAGCAGCAGTCACTCATCCATTATCATTAAGTTATGCATTCAGTATAGCTTCAAAAAAATCAAAAGTCTGTTGGTATTTATTGGGAATACTTTCCTAAAGCAAAATGCTCACTGGGATTCATTATTTAGCTGAATCCTGACATGAAATAGAAGTATGAATCTGATGTGTGAACTTTCAACAGCTCACATAAAAAGAACATTTAATTCTGTTTCTAGGAGATGCTGGTGCTGTTTGGAATGAAAGCCATGAAGTGCTGAGGTGCTCAGGCTGATTGTGTACAGGCTTTTTGTTTTCTTTTTGGCAGAATGTTGGTGTGCACAATGTTGAATTCACCCTTGTGGCTCCCTTGTGAAGCAGGAAGGAGTTTCACTCTCTGTTTAAAAGGGAGAAGCCATGGTGCAGAAACCCAGACACCTCTGACCTAATTTTAATTGCCAGAAAGTTAGACATGAAGTCCCAGGCTAGGAATCCACAGTCCTTACAGAAAGGGAGAAACGGGTCCCTCCAGGGTTTCCTGGATTTCACCTCTTCCCGACTTGTTTTCAGGGCGAGAAATAGCCTGTCTGTTTTCACTGGCGCTGGCACAACCTGAACAGTCCATCTAAATTATTAATCTTTAAGTAAGACTTGGGGCTAAAATCCTAGTTAAAGCTAAGCCTTGGCATCAGGATTTAAGTGGTTCTTCCCTAGACAAGTCACAGAGAACTGAGAGTACTTCTAGGTTTTCCTCCAAATTAAACAAAGCCTCCAGAACATCCCTTATGTTGCCTGAGGGGATGGTGGGAGGAGGAACTTTGGGACATGGCAAACACGCTATTGTCTTACTCCTCTCTCACTCCCACCTTTGGCAGGAACTTTTCCCTGCATTGGTGTTGGCATAGATTTGTTGCCGCTGGGGAGGTGAACAGTGGGTTGTATTTGGTGTTTCCATTCTCATCTCCTTTCATCTGTGGATGATCCTGGCAAAGGGGACAGAAACTGCCCCCTGGTCCTGATGAAATGGGACCTAACATACTTTGTGGAAAAATGTTGCCTTTTGGCTGCCAGAGTCCTTGGAGGTATTCCAAGTTATTGCAGTAGAAATGGCACTGAAATATCTCTAATTTTCCCCTCTATGTAAGAATCTTTTCTACTCATTTCAGTGTCACAGCTGAACCACTTGTTTTCTTCAATGCCTCTGCAGAAGCCTAGATAGAAACCTACTGCTAGTGACTTTTGTTGGGGGATGGAAGGTTTTGGTTTTGTACAGTTCGAGGAATAAACTGAACTCTCATGTTGGAGGAAAAGAAAAATCACTCGTGTGTATGCAGCACAGAGCAAAATGGCATCCATCCCCTGGGACACAAACCACCAGCTTTATTTCCAGTCTATGGGAATTCTGGCTGGCTTACACTGCTCACAGGTTTGAGTAGGAGAACACTTCAAATGAAGGAACTTTACTACTGACAAGAAAGTTTGATTGCTTTTTTCGTAAGTATTGGAGAACTCTCCTGCACAACCAGCTCATACTAATGAGAAGTGCTGAGCATCCCCATCCCAGGGACTGTCCCTGTCTTTCCTCAAATGTACCCCGGTGCTTTGGTTATAAGAGTCGTGCAGTAACCTAAATATCAGCTAGTCTCAATTAAGATTTCGTTTGGGGGCTGAAAACTATCCAGTGATTTAGTCTCAGGGATTAAGGAAAACAAAACCTTACCGACGGCTGGATAAAATTCACATTCCTTTCAATTGTGATCACCCTACATCAAGGAAATGTTTGAAATGTTGGCAGTCTCCTATGATATGCCTGTGAAAGTTATTATATTGCTTTAAGTAATTTAAGAAAAAAGAACCAAGAGCCATAGCACAAATGTGTTATATAAATCTTCATTTTTATAAAAATAGTTTGATTGATGTCAGGTCCCCATGGGTGACCTTTAAAAGAGACCACATCAAATAGAGGGGCAGAACTGCAGCTCTCCACCCCCACACTGGCTCTTCTCCTCCTCGCTTCTCCTCACCAGAGTGCCTCTAGACAGCTATGTCATCTGTAGCCATAAAATAAATTGAAGAATGTCTGTCTCACAAAAGGCATAAAAGGAGCCCTTTTTCTTATCTCTGTTGAAGTGGGCCACATCCCTAGTTGAGCTGAAAAGTGAGCTGTGTACCTGCATGGGGGCTTGAATGACTGTAAAAACCTCCTCCTCCTCCCTCACCTGAGATCAAGACATTCTGCATTAAGAGGGATGTTTTTTGTGGGGCCTGGGCAGGGCATGGCAGGAGTTCTATCTCTGTGTCACTTTTAATTTGCTGTTTAATTAAAGTAGAAACAGCATAATTTCTGTTCTTGTCTATCAGCATCCAACTGTTAATTCTAAAGGAAGGAGAAAGCCCCTCTGAAAATCTGCTGACTGAGAAGAACTGTCAATGTGATCTTGGACAGAATGTCTGAGGGTCTGAGCACAGCCCACCACATGCTCCAAACCAAGTAATGGCATATATTTCACTATTTGTTGTATCATTCACAGGCATGGAAGAATCTCTGCTTTTCAGGCTGTTCCCCAGATGATGTTAGAGTGTTTTAAGTGTTTGATATTCATGACATGCTCTTTGGTTAGTATGTGATTAATTCAAAATGTTTTTACACTGAGTGACAAGAACAATAGCTTCCAGTTTTGATTCTTAAAAGCACAACTTTAAAATTTCTTTAAAATGCCAATATTTCCTTAGAATATACTACTTCAGATAACATGCCTGCCACCAAGCTTGTATGGTAGGGCACTTGGAGAATGCTTTGCTTTGAAAGAGCAAATTTAGGTGAGAGTAAGCTAATGAAAATGCTTTTGTTTGAAAAAAAACAAGCCATAACCTACAACTGAAGTTATTCAAAGTAGCTATAAAATCATCTTAATTGTCGTTATCAGTTAGCCCACTTTGATTACTGAGGGCAAACTCAAGGAGCAGAGAGCAGTCCTAAGTTTGCATGTAGGAGGACAGGCTGGATACACAGTAGGGGATTGCTAACAGGAATCTGTTACATTTTTGTGTAACAGCTCCATCAAGTTTGTGCTCTCTGTGGGAAACCATGCAGATTAAAATGCATGGTGTAGTGATAAGGAGAAGAATTCTCTTTTGGGAAAAGGGTAGGTGGGATGATTGGCAGAAGGAATTCATGTGGACTGTTCAGAGGATGACAGAGAATGCCATACTTTCCCCGAACTACTTCTCCCTTCCTCATCCCACTTCCTGCTTGAAAAACCAGATTCCTCTTTCCCTGTTTCCACTCCTCTCACTTCCTCTGTCACAGACCTGAATTATGAATGCTCCTGCTCTGAGGTGTTTTGACTCAGCCACCTTTAAATCTTGGTCCCCACATGTTCATTTATCTCTGCTATCCAGCTGCAGGCTATATCTCTCAGCCACAGTGGGTCTCAGCCACTGGCTCTTCCCAGTGGGAGAGTCAAAGCTCATCCCAAGAGGCTGTGTAGCTTGTCTGATGAAACACAAGTTGCTTTTATCAGCTGTCTTTTGTTTTCCTGAGAAGCAGGCAAAAAAATTTCATGTTCCATGCACTTAGCCTCAGCACAACACTCCAGTGCCCATCCTTGGGTAAGCTTTGCCTACGGTTTATACCAGGCTTTTCCCAGCAAAGATTAACTTCTTTTTAGCTGGCCCTGTGAAGCAGCATTGCTTTGGAGGAAGCCTCAGCACTGAGCTGGATTTTCTCTCTGTTATTTCCTGACTTAAGGAGGTCCGTCCGTCAGATGTGCAGCTGGTGGATACTGACTTCAGCGACTTACAAGGAGGTTAGAGAGGATTGCTTTTAGTGGGGTTAGGCTGCTACACAGGCGTCTTCAGCCTTGCATTGTCTTTTTGGCAGAATTGTTCAGTTCAGTACAAATTCACCGGTGTTGCAAATTACTTAGCAAAATTTACTCCACAAGCATTTTATCCAAGTGTATTTTTTAGCCTTGGAAGTGATTCCATCTAATAGTCCAAAAGAGGGCAAAACTGCATTTGCTGCTTTCAATACAATGTGTACTCGAGTCATATCCCCATTAACCTTTTGTCATATCCTGTTGCGCCCTGAATGGTGTAACTGAAGGAGGCTGGGCAGCCTGTGGCAGGTCGCCACGTAATATTTCCTGAGTACTCATGCCTGTTCTCTGTACAATCACAGATCAGTTGTGAACATCTGCAGAAAGTGGAAGAGGGGCAGGTACTGCTGACACAGCTTTGTAGTCGTTATTCAAATAACGTTCACAGATGCTTTCTTACCAAAACATATTTTACTTCAGAAATCAAATGCCACTAGCATTAGAAAATAGCTCACCCACCACCACAGACTAGAAAGTACAGCAATTACATTATGTTCCTCCATCACTATGAATTGCCTAAATAAAGAAAAAACCCCATTGTGGTGTAAATTCAGCCACATGAAGATCTGTAGGCTAGAAAGCCTTAGAATGAACAGGACTGACTGAGGCAGACCTATGGTGAAATCTGCACTTGCAAAGAGCGGTATCTTTTGTCTTTAAAACTCTATTTTAATTATATTTGAACTTTCTTATATACTAAACCTCTATTTAGAGAACCGTCAGTATATCCTGATGCTTACAGGACTGGCTGAAGCATACTTTACTGTAAACTCAATGCTGAAAAGAAAATCGAAAACTTCCTAATAAATATAAGTAGTGATATAATTAAGAGATAATGATCTGTTTGGTAATGCATAGCTTGGAATAAGGATGGTCTTTGTCCAGAAGAGTTTACAATGTATTTCTTCTTGGCAAACAGCAAGTACATAGGTTTTGACCCCTTTTCAAACAGGAGTGGCAAGTAAATTCACTGCTACCAGCCAACTTCCTGATTTGCCTTTGGAAATGGGGCAGGACTTCTCTGATTACTCATGAAACGCATCTTCATTAAACAACCTACCACGATCCAAGTAGACAGAGGAGTTAAATTGCCGTGGTCAGTTGTCACACGGAAAAAATTATTTCAACAAAAAAAAGCCCATGAAAGAAAAACAGCAATTAATTTGGCCTTTAGCAAGCACAGACTACAAATCAGTCGATAGTGTTGTTAAAAAAATCAAGAAGGTTGCTGCACATCTACATGGAGAGGGACCAGGCTGTGTTTAGGCTTGCAGGCTCAGGCTCAGCTTCTCGATGGAGAGCAGCTCCTCTCCAGAACACCGGCAATTACAATGGAGGGGTTTTGCTGGGCAGCACTCACCTTGCCAGGGACGCTGTTCTTGGTTCCCTCCTCTGACCCTTCTCCTCGGGTTTCTCGTGTCCTTCAAAAGGTCAGTGTAGTCCAAGGAAACCACATCTGCCCATTGGCTCCATCTGGAAGGCTTGGTTGTAGGAGTACATTTTTACTCCATCTCCCCTCTTCTTTTTTTTTGTAAAAGACAGAAACCACAAATGTTTTTCTTCCGGTTTTTTGTTAGTTCCTCTCTACTTGGCAAGCCTTGTTTTTGACAGATTTGTCAGATATTCGGGCTGAGTGCTCCTTGAGTCGTAGAGCCCACAGGAAGGGTCCAGTGGTCATCTGTGACTGTCTTGTAGTCACCGAATTTGCTGGAGCTATGATGGGTAGTAATTTCATTTTATCATCATGATTTACTTGACAGTGCCAATTCCTGAGCATTTTTCTCACCTTGCTATAGTGCTAAAAAAGAGCCTTGCAGCTCTGAAAAGTCAGATCAAGGCAGGGGAAAATCAAATTAACTCAGGAGAAAGGCACTAATGTCCAGCAGATGGTCATGCTGGTCTCCTTCCTAAGACTGTATTTCCCTTCTGCTTTGTGATCCAAGCTGGCTGCAGTTCCTAGCTCCATGGCTGCTAATTCATTTTGAGGTGGCGATATCGGCTTCAGGTTCAGGTCCACAAAAACATGTTGCCTGCCTTGCCCTGGCCCAGAGGTTATCACCCCTGCAGGTGTGGCAGCCTGGCTAAGCTAGCAGCTCCTACTTTCCTAAGTGTGACCCTGTGTACCAAAATGACTTGTATCAGATTCAACCTGGCCACAAAGCCAGGCTGAGCTCTCTGGCTTGTGATCCAAGCTTCACCGGGCTGCTGCGGCTGAAGCAGGGGCAGGCACCAAGCTCTAGCAAGAAGGACTTTTCCTGCTTTTGCACCTTATCCTTGTTAGATGGTGACCCAGAGCCTGCAGATGCCTCAGTGCCACTGTGGGCTGTGTTTGGAAAGTCTGCTTCCCATAGAAATGAACCTTCCTTAGCAAAGGCAGGAGTTGAAACCATGTATTTGGGCTGCAAGTGAGTGTTACCTCCAAATTAACAGGGCAGGCAGAAGGCAGAAAAGGTCCTCAGGCATTTGGAAACCTTAGAAAATCTATCTAGGTAGACTACATCAGGCCTGAACAGGCTGGATTTGTTATTCTGATGAGGTAAAGGTATTATTTTCTTAACCTGCACAGTCCTCAGGGCAAACTGTGACATATTGACAAAAGATGCCTCTTACTGGTGAAAATAATTTATATTTTTGTAGTCATTTATAACCCTTTTCATATTAAATTCTGTTGCACTGAGAAGATTGCTGTTTTCTGTGTCAGTGGAGAGGCGAAGCATTTGCGCGATCCTCAGAAGTCTCATCATAGGTTTGTAAACTCTGAGCTGCAATTCCAAATAGGAAATTCCAGCTGGGATGTGGCTAGATGCTCCTGGAAAAGTCAAATAATAGAAATCTCACAGTAAATGTAAGGAAACACATCTGAGGACCCTCCTTCCTCCAGAAATGAAAGGTTAACTTCAGATGAAGAGGAATAACCAGATGCTTTTGCTGCAGTTTGTTGAGCACAAAAAGAAAAATTACTTAGGTTTTCCCATCTCTTTCAAGTCAAAGTCTTCACTCCCAGCTTCTCATTTTCTGAAGCTGGACAAACTGATGCTGTGTGTCCAGATTGGTGCCAGCTGTGGGTCTTGTTATTTTAAATGGACATGGAAGTCAGTTTGCTCTTCTGTGTATGAAACCTATTATTCTCCAAAATATTTGGTTGTGTAATAAATTCCAGGCTTACTTGACCTAAAAAGGAAATTTAGCAATCCTTCCTGATGGCCACAGAGTTGGTGAAAAACACCAGCAAGGTGTTGCTCAAACACCAAAAGAAAACAGACTCTTCCTTTAATGCAGCTTCAGCTTGTTTCAGACTTCATCCACATTGCAAACATCAGCTACTGCTGTGTTTTTGGCTCACAGAACCTTTTCCTCACAGAAGGACTCCTGGTATAAACACCAGTGGCTTTACTACTGAATGATTTGCTGTCTGTTAATTCTTTTATTCTCTTACTGCCTACAGTGCTGCTTGGCCAAAATTTCCAGAGGTATTCCTCATTTAAAAGAAATCCATTTCCTATTCAACACTGGTCCAACAGATCCATTTATTTTCCCAAACAGTATCTGTAATATTTCCCCCAAAGTCCAGTGGCCAACTTTTTCTTTTTTTCTGGATAGATCTGTGGCCAAACCATCTTTCCACAGACCCACGAATCTGTATGTTTATAGCCCCCTTTGAGGTAATTAGTGTCTTGTAATGTTTAGACTCATCAAGTTCTGTCTGAGCTTCAGCCTCCAGAGCTGTTTCTGTATCTGCACCCCAGTTCCTCAGGAAAAGGTAGTTTTACATCAATTGCTTTTACATAGCGCAGTTGTTGCACGAGACATAACACGAAACAGACATTGCATGAAATGACACAGCAGGCTCAGGGACTTCTGTAATTGCTCCTTTCCCATTTTTACTGCCTCTGGAAGGTAGCTGTCATGGCAGACAGTCCTGTCTAGCCCTGTGCCCCTCTGAGGCAGGGTCTGTAGTCCCTCAGCTGCTCCTGGAGCACTGCTTAGCTAATTAAGCTTAATAGAGCAAGCCTCTGGTTGTGGCTCATTAGTATTTTTGCTTTCCAATTTTCCTATGCCTTGACATAAATTGACCTGTGATGAAGCTTGCAAGCAGAATAAATACTCAGGGAGAGGTGGATATGCCACCCCCAAGGGTTCACAAAAGTGGTGTAGAAGGTTAAGGCAGTGGACTGAAAACCGAAAAGCTTGAGGCTCTTTTCCCAGTCCTGCTACGGAGTGTGGTCTCTGATAAGAAATTCTGGCATGTTTTTAATACCTTCTTTCTCTTCTTCTCCTTGGCAATATCAACTGCAGAGTCTCTTTGTCAGGATTGACTTTTGGCTTGTATTTTTTTCAACATTATTAAAAACTGCTTCCTCTCCCCCTGGCCACTACATTAGATAGATACATTTGATGTGATCCTCAGTACAAACCTTGAAAAATGACAGCAATTAAGAACAAGGAACTAGTGAGACTTGGTCCTAAAAAATAGGAATTATATTTTGTGGGTGTCTGCATCAGTGTGTATCAGTGAGCTCCTGGGAACAGCTTCTTTTGGTTTTCCTGAAAGACTTGTATTTCAGATAGATCTGTGTTTTGGGGATTTGGTTCTGACTCCGCTAAACACTTCAGGAAACCTTTTCTTATTTCATTGGAACAACAATCTATGTTAAAATATCCCAAATACAGAGATATTGAAACCAGGTACAAACTGTCTCCGTCTCATTTTGACACACTGAGTTAATGCTCTTGCTGAGGGAATGAAGCTGTATGGAAGCATTGGCAGATACCAAAAGCGAAAACAATCCACTGATTTTCAACTGGGCTTGTGTCAAAATTATGTGAAATGATATATCTCATTGGGTTTACAAGTGAGGCTATAATTGCTCCAAATTGTGCTCAGGGCATTAGAGATTTGCTGGGCGATTCATGGGCCAGAAGAAGCCTTTTACAGTAAATCTGTTCCCACATCTGGTTTGACATTGCAGTCTGAAAATGGGTACGACTTAGAGAGTTTTGTGTCTTGCCAGGAAGGCTGAAGCACAAAGCACTCAATATGTTTTTCACCCAGTGGAAACACAATATTCCCAACTTCTGTTGGTTTGGATGCTGACTAAAGTGGTGGCTCTGAGGGGAGAAGACAACAGTGGCTTCTGGGTGTGTTTTACAAAACTGAAAATACATATCCAAGAGGTGGATTCTGAGCATGCTCTAAGTAGCGGTGTTGCATGACACAGTTGGGTTATAACTGGGTAAGCTGAACCCTTTCTAATGCACTTCAGTGCCAGGGTACAGCAGAAGTTTGCATGAAGCAGAGCCAACAGGGCACAACAATTGCCACCGGACCAGGCAGCTGCT
Organism: Eulacestoma nigropectus; assembly: GCA_013397775.1. Taxonomy (NCBI): domain Eukaryota; kingdom Metazoa; phylum Chordata; class Aves; order Passeriformes; genus Eulacestoma; species Eulacestoma nigropectus. The sequence continues at coordinate 4,023,046 of VZTE01004781.1, forward strand.
GTCTCGCAAACAGGACAGGTCTGGGATCAATGGGAAGGGAAGGTATAGCACAAACCGAGCCACTGGAATGGGCCTGATAGATCCAATTCAGTTGTCCTCAGGGTCCTGATTCACGTCCTACCTTTGGGATGCTTGCCGTCAAAAGAAATAATGGAAATAAGTACTGTAAAGTGATCAGCATAATAATTTACAGTCAGCTGCACTTCAAATTCCTTTTTTTTAGTGCTTTCTAACTGAAAGCTTCTGAGGCATGGCTTTCTCGCAGGTCATGTAGATTATTGTGCTACAATTTCTCTGGGATACTTTGTTTATCTGTGCTAAGGCTAGATTGCTCAACACCCACTTAAGTAAATAACATAAAACCCAAGGACTATCTTTAGCTACTGCAAAATGTTCTCCCTAAAATAATGAAGTACATAACAGACATTGCTTGAGCAAGAGTTTGTTGTATTGTTCCAGTATTTTTTAGTGTAGTAGGAAGAGGATAGAGCATTAGACACTATCTGGGAGTAAAGCACTTTTTCTGGGTGCTAGGAAAAACAGCCAAGGCTGGCCCTGAGGCAGTATCAAACCTGACTCCATGGATGACTGAGCAGTGTAGAGGCTGACATGTGTGCAGTGTTTTGACAAGACAGGGGTGAGCAGAGTGGTTGGGAGGCCTTTTTGGGGAGAAGTGTCCAACAGTAGTGTACAGGGAAGGGAAAATGAGAAAAGTCTAGATGTGACACCCATTAAGGTCTGTGAGTTGTTGACAAGTGGGAGGTGTTCAGAGGCAAAGTTTTGTTTTGGGTGAAGTACCTTTCATCCATCCAAAGCTGCATTTCTGGGCCAAGGCTGGTATAGGGGGCAAGAGGATCTTTAGAGGAAGGAATTGCTGGGTCAGTCTGAATGTGACTCGTGCAGTCACCACGCTCGGTGTGTGTACACAGGGGAAGGAAAGATGCCAGGGTGCCAGTTGTGTACTAATTGATCACAAGACCACCTAGGGTCACTAATGTGACCTGCCCTTAAGAAAAGGGAATTAAATTGCCAGGCATAGAAATATCAATGCTATTTTGTAAAGCACCAACAAGATGTTATCTAGAAATTTAGTCACCTACTTCCAAGCAAAATCAATTCATACTGGGACAGATGCCAAGAGAGGTCATTAGGTTCTTTAAGCAGATGATTAGGGGTTGTTTTTTTGTTAGGAAAAGGTATTAAAATGCCTATTGGTTTGTTTAGCTTTGCAAAACAAAAGCTTCAAGGCGATACAATTGCTGTTTATAGGTACTTCAGCAAATACACCACAGAAAAAGAAGGAAGCTGTTTAGGCTGAAGAAGAGCTCTGACACAAGAATAAATGAACCTCAAATGCTTATGTTAGCCCTGAAAGGAGACCTCTACCCCTGAGAGCAGGGAGTATTAGTGGGATAAAAAACAAACCTCCTTTGAAGGGGCAGATGGAAAGGAATTGTGTGATGTGGGGTTGGAAAATTCTTTCCAATATTCTGTCCTCATTTGCAGCAAGGTTTACAAAATCTGGTGGTGAGAGCAAAAGCTTTTTAGTTGATGGACAGTTTTACACAGGAAGTATTTAAGATCTTCCCTCATGTTTCTAGTGCCTTATGCTTGCACAGGTCTGTGCTTCCGTGCAAAGAGCTGCAGTGCCAATGCTCTGACTTACCTTTGCTTTGAGTTTATTTGGACAAGGGTAAAAGTCTTCATTGGGACTGAGCTGTTGGTTCATATGGAGACCAGCTGTGAAGAAATGGAAAACTTTTGTGAAGGGCTGAACTATGAGCAGGGCACTTGCAGCAGTTTGTGGGTTGCGTGTCTTGTTAGCCTTTGCTGTTTATTGTCCTGTTGTTTAAAATTAATGGGAATGGTATGTATCTTGTAAATGAACATACAGGATCATTTCCAAAGTCTCTGTCCATTTATTTCTGCCCTAAGTAGAAACTAATGAGATCTGCAGAAACTTTTCATTGTAAATAAACTCCTTGACAAATATTTGAATGTTTTTATTTCATAAGTTAGTTGTAAATATTTTTGTCATTGTTCAATTGTTACCAGAAATAACTCAGTCCTGGAATTCACTCCCTGATAATATGTTACATCTTCCTGGAATAAGTACATTCCAGAGGTCACATTCTGTGAATAGCTTTCCTAACTTAAATTACTAGCCAAATAGTCTGAAGGATCCTATATGATTGCTATTGCGAAACCCAGCTTTCCTGGTAGCCATCTGCATTTAATCACTCTCAGGGATAAAAGTTATGTGCAGTGCTTTTGGACCCGTGCTTTTCTTCTGAGAGCACATACCTGCAAGTATCTTCATTATTCACATTTTATGTTCGTATGAAGGATGTTCATACCTCCCATTCCCAAAAACCACAGTGGGGTACTGCACATAATGGCAGTTATACTTTGGCAATATCTTCAATATTATCACTGTGGTGTTGTAAAGAAATGAGGAAAATGCATTTGGGCTTTGTTTAGAACAGAGCACTGCAGTTTTCATATATGTTTTTTCTGTAATTTAAGAACTTCCAAGTTTGGTAAAAGTTAGAAATCAACGGAGAGTCTGGAAACAGCACAAATAACAAACGGAGCAGTTATTCCTTAACTCATAGTAAAGTTATTACTATCCTTAGGGCAGGAGTCAGTTGGCAGGGAGAAGGATGAGGGCTAAAAAGAGATGGATGGGGAGCAAAAAGGGAATGATGGTCTTCAGGAGACATCCTCTGAGTTTAAGAGAACCACTTCACATTATCTCTTTAGCATGAAGGATATTCAACTTGCTAAAAGAAAACTTTACAGGACTAAGGCCTATACCCCCTTTCTTAGTTATGCCACCTAATTCCTACCACTCTGTGAAGTTAGTGATGAAGCTGGAAGGCAGAAGGGCAGGGCCTTGGCATATGGGGAAATGTGGCCACTGGGAATGGAGCACCACAGAAAGGCATCAAGCAGAGCGGGGCATCGCTAATGGGAAAATACAGGAAATTCTTCCTGCAGTCTCCAGGGAAAAAGACTTACGACAAGATCAGGAGAAAGCATCTCTATTTTCTTTCAGTTAAAAAAAAATCCACAATCATATATCTTCCTATTTCTTCAAAGTGTAATTTATCATGAGCGTACAAGTAGGGAAGAAGTTGATTCTGAACACCCAATATAACTTTTTTATTTTCCTGTTGACAGTAAAAGTATGGTCCTGACTATTTAATGAGAAGATAGGAAGGTGGAGGGTCCCTCTAAAACAGACGTTCTATTTTAAAACATTTTGTGTGGAAAACACTGAGTTGGGCTGCGTATTGAAACCTACAGTGTTTTGATTCAACTTTTTTAAGTCTGGGAGCATATAAGGCATTTTTTAAACCAAATGGTAACGTTTTGCTCTCTATTAGATGTATATGGCAGATAATTTCATTTAACTAACCCCCTGATTTTTCCGTAGGAAAGCATTTGCGGTGGAGAAAGGTTTTGTTTCAGCTCAAAGAGTAGGTGATGGGCTGCCCAGCAGGACCAGGTACCTAACACAGCCTCGGCCCCAGCAACAGGGCTTATGGGGGGATATGTTTTCCTTGCAAGCTTTTATAACCTAGGGAGTGTTTCTAACAGCAAGCAGGTAACTACCAGGACTCAACGGCTCTCTGGTGACTGTCATATTCCTGGGGGTCTGCTTGACTGCAGAATGACTTTATGTAGCAATTTACTCCTTAACAGCTACAGGGATCGACCACATTGAACAGCATCCTCAGAGCCAGCACTGCGCTGGTTCTGAGCCTGTAAGTCACCCTAATTTCTTCTGTTACATCCTCATGTGGCTCTTTTTGGAAAGCCCAGGCCTGTCCCACCAAGCTTGGTGGGATCAGTTACAGGGCAGCTGCTGCAAAACAGCTTCGTGGGGCTGCTCAGGAAACAGTCCTTGAACCAGCTGGGTTGGCTTGGCTTTTCTAACGGAGGACTTTTTTCTAGTGGCGAGGGACCAGCACTGGACTGTGTCAGGGAAAGCAAGATGGACCCAGACATAAGGAGAGTTTTCTTGGTTGTAAACTGAAGGTTGTATTGAAGACTGGTATTGCAGGGATACATCAGATTCAAAGTACACCGTGGGGGGCCGCCAGGAGATGATGTGGGCTGGTGTCCTCAGGATCCCATGTAAAGGGGTCTTGGGCATCTGTCTGTGCCTGATGGGGCACAGTTGGCTGAAACACTGTGCCAGAGCTTGGTGTGAGGAAGGGTTTTCTGCCTGGCAGGCCAGCAAACATCTGACAAGCTGGAATCATGCCTTCCCCTCTTGTAGTCCTTGTGCAGAGGTGCAATGGTGGATGGCACTGCCAAACCTTCTAGGAGCCTGGACCACCCAGCATCATGGCTGGTTGTTGCAAGACTCTGTAGAGCAGCCACTCATCAGTATGTGCTTGATCCTCACCAGGGAGTGACATTTGGATGCGATGAGTGGGCCAGTCAGCCAAAAGCTGCAGCACAGGGTTTATGCTGATTCCATGTTCTTACAGGGGCTTTGTGCTGATGGCAAGGTCTGCTCTGGTATTAATCCTGCCAATGCAAGGGTAACTATCAACAATTTTTAACCAACTTCAGCCAGCAGAATTAATTTTTATCGGATTAACTTTTGCATTACATGGCCAGGCAGTTTCCCATGTGGAACTAGCAATATCTCAAGAATGTACTGTTTCTCTTAAATGATGCCCTGCCTGAAAAAAAGAAGCAGTTATGTGGGTCATCTGCCTTTGTGGAAAGGATGGGGAGGAATAGAAAAAGAAAGAGAAGAAAATTTGCCTCCTGTGAAATGAGGACAAAGTGTGACACACACAGCTGTCCTAGGAGAGAGTTAACCCTGGAACTCAGCCCTGGCTGCCCTTTACTTGCAAAGGAGCTGGTAAAGCCTGGATGGAACTGCATCTGCAAAGGAAGAGGGAGGACAGAAGGAGCTTTTATTTAAAGAACCGTTGCAGAAGAACCTACCCACGAGGTTATTCTTTTGCTGTTCAGATGCATCCATTGCAAGAGAAAGAGTACAATGTTCTCCAGATTAGGGAGGAGGACTTTGCGTTTTGGGCTGATTCAGAGAGGCCCCTCACAAATACTTCAGAACAAAACTAAAAATAGCTTACTCCACTAATACCAAGGAAACATTTTTTTTTGGCCAAGAAATTGCAATCCTATTTTCTATGCCCACTGGTTTTAGAGGGCAGAGTTTTATGTCCCTTTGTGTTGAGTCTCTTCCTGAGTAAAGCCTGTTAGGAAGGTCAGGGTTGCTGTGTACTTTGTTTCAAGAGCTATCAAATAGCAGCAGTATCAGATAATGTGGATTATCATCTTATAGCTCCATACAATTTTATGTGTTTTAATTACTGGTACAGAAGGAGTTCTGTGGGACAGCTGAGGCTGAGAAACAGACACTAATTAAATAAGCAAAGTGTGCTGAGATCTGTTTTCCTCAACTGTATCAATAACAAGATTCTCTTACAGGTCAGCACAAACTTCCTCCTCCCTCTCTCATCTGAGCTGTGGGTATTAAATAGTGTAGTGTTTCCCTAATCATCAGATTTACATAACAGCAGATATACTTAAAATACAGAAAGAAATTGGGCCAGGAAATCCACAGTGGCTGTTACAACAGCTTTCCAGAATCCCTGACAAACCTCACATCAAATCGCCAGCTGCAGCTTGACGCAAAGAAAGCCTCTTTTTTCCTGTGAATCAGTGCTGTTATGAAAAAAACCAAAACCAACCAACATTATTAAATCATAGGTAGAAAGGGTGATCTGTTCAGGGCAGTGTGAAAACATATCCAATCTCGGCCTGGTCCCACTTCATCTCCCTTCCAGTAGGTAGGGACTAGGAGGAGCATTACTGAAAGCTGAACATACCTTAGAGATTTGAAGACCATTGACTACTTGCCTAAAATAATCAGGAATATACTTGGGTTATAAAATATGCCCACATATAGAATACGGGTGAAGGGTTGGCAATTTCTTTCAAAAACATTGTTCTTTTGCAAAATAATGACATTTTAGCTCCTGGGCTGGTGAACAGGGTTGTTTTTAGTGCCGTTTTCAGTTGGCTAATTAGCTGCACACTGATTCTAGAAACCCAAGAGCTAAATACAGTTCCTGAACCTTCGTGATCCCATGCCTTATTCACTCCCTTCCTTGGAAGAGCCAGGGCCCTGGGGTCTGTTGCACACTGTAGTAATGGGCACTAAAAATACTTGACACAGAATACTGCATTATTCCCAGGAAAAGAGCTCTCTGAGGCATGTGGTTTCCAGTGTGCATGTATCTGTGTTTGTGTCCATGCTTGCCATACTGTTCCCCACAGCAGGAAGATAAGAATGGAATTATCCCATATCTGCCCAGCCGCAGGCTTCTCAGACCTTTCTGTCAAGCATCTGGTGCTGGCTAGCATCAGGGACAGGATATTGACCCTTGTTTCTAAGCAAGCCTGGCAATTCCCATATTTCCAGGCACTGGACACAAACAGACTGTTTCCTAGTAGAGGATGGCTCATATTTCTTGCCAATGCTGACAGTCAAATGCCGTTTTTACATTCTCTCTTACTCCTAATACACAACCTCAGGCTGAAGGTCAAAGGGTAGATCCTGGATGTTCCCATGCAAGGAAAATCAATTTAGATTCACAAAAGACAGAACAGTCAGTGCAGGAGGTCACCGGATGGTCTCAGTTGCTCTTCAGGTTTAGAAATCTGAATGGGGAGGCAGCAGGGAGATGAAAAAGGACGAATTGATGGAGCAGGATTGCTTGAGGACTGGCAGAACCACAGCTTGAGAAGAGACAAAGGCAAAAGGGCCATCTTCAGTAGAGACTGCCTCATCCCCCTGTGCCAGGACCTGATCTGTCCCAAAATTACATAAATATTTATAATTTGACCTCGGTTCATCCCATTGTGAAGCAAGATGTCCACCAAGTTTTGTGAACATTTCAGATCCAATCTGAGACCTCGAATTTTAAAGGAGGAATTTGATACTAGGTGGGTTGCCTTGACTGAAGCAAGGGATTTGGACAAACAGAGAATCACCTGATTTGTTGCAAAAGGCTGAATGGAGATGATTTTGAGCTTAAAGCCAGCAGCAAAACTGTAATTCTTCTCTCCTGGTGTAGAAGGAAAATCTGCTTGGCTTGTAACAGATAATTTGACTGCAATTAGAGCTGAGAAACACTCTCAGAAGGTTTCTGGGGCTATTTTTTTGCCTTATAAAGATGCTCAAAGCAAGGGTCAAATAGTTTTTGGAGGCACCAGGGCAAAAGACTTTGAATGAGAAGCAATGGGAAAAGCAACTCTGAGGGCAGTGCATTTCTGCCCTGTCACACAGTTTGTGGAGGAGGTATTGGTCCTCTCCACCTCCACTCTCACCAGGACGAGCTTATAACTTGTGTTAGGGGTGTTGGCAACTCATTGTTGCACTGTGCTCCAGCTAAGTGTCACAAGGGGAGACAGTCTGTTGCTTCTCTGATGTCATCATTTGGTAAAAAGCACCCAATGAGTGAATCCTCCCTTTCACCTCATTACGTTTTTTGAGCCCTGCTCAGCAGTAACACCATGCACAGCTTCAAATCTAAGCAGCGAGATCCTTATAGATATAGACAGATCTGCAGTTTTTGTGTGCACAGCAGAGCGTGACAGCTCCCCAAGGGCCAGATTCTTCCTGCAGAGTCTAATGCCCCATCAAATCGAGCAGGGTTACATCAGAAGTAGAATATGAATCAGGATCTTCATTTGTCATTTAGCTCATATTTGGCGTGGCTATAAATAGGTCATTTGGCTGCAATTCTTATTTCCAGATTTTATTTTTATTTTTTTAACCTCAGCTTTGCTTTTTTAGACCCACGAGTGTGTGATGAGTCTAAAAATGTCAGGCTTGGAATTGGAAAGAGCAGATAACTGAGGCATGGCTCAGTCCTGTCCCAGGCTGCTCAGTGCCTGCCCATTGTGGGTAGAAAAGAGCCAAATGATCAGTCTTGGCACAGTCACCGAGGGTTGTTTTGAGTTCCTAGGAATTTAACCCTATGACTTTGACCTTTGACAAAGAACACTTAATTATTTCCAGCTCTCCAATCAGGTCATAAACTGGCCCTTTAGAAAAGTTTCCTGCTCTCCATAAAAGAGAGCTCTCAGGTCCTGTCATAGCAGAGTTTACATTCTTTGAATAGAGGGGCTTCTTGAATCAGCGGGATACTGTGGTTGGGTTAAAGAGTTCAGCATTTGGTTTTGTTTTTAACAGGAGATGAATCCGTGCTCCAAAATGCCATCCTGTGTCCAGACTTTGTACGTCCCAAACTTTTCCTTTCGCTTATTGATTCCCCAGATACTGGAATTTGAGATTGTTCCGTTATAAAACCAGAATTTTGTCTACAGAATCAGAATAAAAGCTATTCCACCCTTTTCTTATTTTCAGGAGATACATATATATGGATATATATAGATATATATATATATATATATGGAGAAACACATATATATATATATATATATATAGGTGTAATAATCAAATATTTTTTCATCCAAATACCCAGCAGTGACTGCCTTGTGGTCCTGTGAGCCTTTAAGTTTTGGTAACAGCTTATGAGATCCCTCAGCTGACAGATCGAGCTGCATGTGGCGCACTTTCTGTACAAGGTAAGAGAAACTTTTCACCTTTTCCCATAATGCTCTCCACGTATTCATGTTGTCAGGAGGACATTCCTCCTTCAGTCCAAAAATAATAAGTGCAAAATGTTAGTTATTCTGGGCTTTTCAATTAATTGGAAGGCACGACCTCAGCTGCAGCCTTAATGAAGAAGCATTTCATCCCACGCTTTCTCTGATTTAGGTAAACACACAGACCTCAGCAACCTGGATGCAGCAGGGAGTAGAGGCTCTGCCTGGCAGCCTGGCGAGGCTCCTGCTTTCAGCAGTGCTCAGCTGAGCGAGTGGGTTTCGTGCTGACCTCCGTGCATACGTCACTCCCGGGAAGGAGCTGCCGAAACCATCGAAGCCTCACTTAAAGGACAGTAAGCTTGAACAGAGAATGTAATTCTGTTTCCCGCTTAACAGCTTTACCAGTAAGCTGCTGCTTTTTCCTTACATGGGGATGTGGTTGGTGGGGACATTCTTTTCTAATGAAAAGGCAGCTCTTGGTACCAAAAACCACTTGCCCACATTTCTAGCGTGTAAGGCAGAAAAACAGAGCTGAAAAACAAACTTTTACTGAAACTCATATTTTTAGACTGATTTCCCATATTTTGCAGCCCAAGCTTCCGCCTGCCAGGTCTGAGGCAGAGCCCAGTGCACTGGAGCTGTCCCAAATCATGCAGCTCTGGTCCAAATCTGTGTTTACATCAGCCCAGGTGTGGAGCCTGGGGTCAGAACAGGGTAAGGGATCACTTGGAATGCCTGCACCCCAGGAAGATCCAGCCAAGCCTGAGCTGCAGCCAGGAACCCCTGATGCCCCCATGCCTTCACCTCTGGATTTGGGATCACTGACGTGCCACTATCAGCTGCAGGAGCATCATGCTGGCAAAGCCTGTGAGATGTCAGTGAGGAGAGAAATGAACAACACCCTTTCCTTGCCTCACTGTCATGAGGGGGAAATGCATTGAAGATTGCCTGTGGTAGCAGTGGTCGTATTTCTTGCTCTGCAGAGAATGAATTAATGTAGACAGTCACGTTATTAAACTTGTCTTGGAGAACAGAAGGCATCTGTAAGCACCTTTCCTGCTCAGAGGTTGTGCCCCATGCTTGGGAGAAGGCTGGAGTCCTGCATATGACCTGGGAAATTCCAGCCCTTCCCCTGCCTCTTGGGGACTGCCAGCTTCCACCTTAGTCAAATGTGGGAATGAGGCTGTAGCTGGGCAAAGTGGGAAAAAAAAAGGCGGAAAGAAAACTGTACAGGCCACAGGCCCTCAGGAAAAGCGCTGCATTTGAAGATAAACCCATTTAGCTCTAAACACAAACAGCATGTTTGTAAAAGGGCACAGAATCTCAGTTGCTGGAAACGAAACAGCGATAAGTGGCAATGCTGAAGCCTGTCTTGAAGGATTTGTCTTTTTTTTTTTTAATATACATTTGTTCCTTCACAGTCTCTTGCCTGTTCACAATGTCCTGAAAATATCTTCTGTTGCCTTACCCTCACCCTCAGCATTTTGCCACAGATTAATTGCGTATTCTTTCCTGCAAGTATTTTCTTCAATTCCAACCTGCAAATGATGGACTTGTTAAATTGCAATTCCCTGCTGCCTGAACCAGATTCTCACCCAGAGGCTGCTTTATACTGCTCCAGCAATGCCAAACTGCTGAACTGCCAATGTGGTGTAAAAAAGACCTGGACATTAAAAGTAACATTCTTTCATGTCTCTAGAATATTTTCTATATTTTATAGAAGTACCAAACATTTTTGTAAAATAATAATAATAATAATAATAATAATAATAATAATTTAAAAAGCAAGTTCACCCATTTAATGTTCCTGTTCCCCAAGTACACCATATGGTATCTTAAATGCCATCTTTCAGGGCCTTTCTCTTTGAAAAGCTGGGAAGTGTTATGGCATAAATATTTTCCCTGTGAGGTTTGGAAACCAATGTGTTGGACACTATTTTAACAGTCATGGTATATTAGATCATGGTCTTTTGTGGTTAGCTATGACATCAGGCCACCACAAAGCCATACTAGGAGAATCACATGGAGGAAAACATGTCCACTTAATAGCTTTCAACCTTCAAGAGAATTCAGAAAAGCCAAACCTGTGTATGTGGAATGATCTGCTGTTATTCTGACAAAGCTAACCTGGGGTGACTTGCAAGCATGCATACTTACAAGAAGTTTTGAGGAATAGATAAGGAGAAAAGAATTGCTATGTGCATATTCCAACTTCAGAAAAACATCAGCAAGGCAGCCAGGCCAGCCACTGCCCCCCCTTACTCTCCAGTAAATACCTGATGATTCACCTACAATCTGCAGCTCTTGGTACTGGCTTTCCTAAATGAGGAATGCATCCCAAATTACTAACAGACGCACCCTGGAATCTTGGTGTATCTGGCCTACTGCTTTCTTAATGTTCCCATTTATCCCTTCCATTTATCTGTTGTTCTTTTTCCATAATGTAGCTCCTGCAATCCTTAGACCTTTCAGCCAACATCATGAGGAAGCATACAAAAAAAAAGAAAAACTTTTTTTGGAAGACAGATCTGCGAGAGCAAGGGCCAAAATGCTGATGGGCAGCTGGAGCACAGTGATGCCTCAGGCTGGCTGCGGGTGATTTAGGCGGGAAGGGAAGACCCAAACCTGTGTGGATATAATCTGCCTTGTGAGGTTTCCTGTTTTGGGGCTGGGTGGTGGAGCTGCCCTGACTTGTCCTGGGTGCAGAGGGATTAGCTCCTGCCCTGTGCTGCCCCCGTCCTCCTGAGGTCGTGCCATAACTGTGCTCCCACTCAGAGCAGCTGGGGAGCCTGGTTTTGCTCTACCTCTGCAGCCACAGTCAGTGATTGCCAGGGAGGAAGGGCACCTCCAGGATATGGAACACAGCTCAGGGTGAAAGCAAGTCTCAACTCTTGTGACAGGCAAGCACCCATCTGCAGGGATTTGCATTATCTGCTTAGGAGACCATTGCCTCTATGGAGTTCAGATCCTGGGATTGGAGAGGGGTTTTTTTTGGTTAGGTTTTTTTTTCCAGAGCAAATGTCTGCAGCTTTATTGGGAATTTGCTGATTCTGTTTCTGACATGTAAAAGCACTTTTCTGCCTAGAAGATTTTCTCCTTTTCCTAACTATCCTAATTGGGCTAATGAAAAATACTGCTTCTACCCATAACCTTTATCTCAGCTAGGATGTACTCCATCCCATCCCCAGCAGACAGCAAAGTGTGATTCCCACTGCTGGCCTTGTATTTTGAAGGACAGAGACAACATGTGAGAGATTCTGCATCTCTGATAGGCCTTGGAGAGCTATAGCTGCAAGCAGTCTCATACTGAGGTGTGTGCATGCCTGCATATGTGAGAGGAAATATCTCAGGTTGCAAAGACAGTCCTTCTATTGCCATTTCTTAGCTTTTAAGTCCTCAGCTTCGTAAGCCAAATGATGTCCTATTAGTGTAGACTTGCATTTAGGTGTGCAATAAAGTACCTTTAAATGTACAGATTTATTGACGTAAGTGCATTTTTTCCTCCCTGAAATGAAAAGGGTAAGAGAAACTGCAGATTCAAATGTATTTCATAGACCTATGTTACTCTGTTCTCTGACTATTTTATTCTTTTTCATCCTTCTAATTTTTATATAGCTGTTATGACCTATTTTTGATGGGGCTTTCCTTTGCAACATGCAGCTGAGATGTACAAATGTTTTTATCAGAAATGATTCCATGTGCTCCATCAGGCCATTCAGACTTAACCAGTCTGCCTTGTACTTTGAAAACCAACTATTCACATCAATGTCATTACAAAGGATATACAGCTTGAGGATTCCTGTTAGAAATTTTTAGGGAAATCATTCTGAATAAGGAACACACTCAGATTCATTGTTTTCAGCCATTTACAGACAATCTACAAACTCAGTGAGAGAATGAGTTTGTGGACTTCATTACATGTGACTGTACCAACTATTAAGTTGAATCTAAATAAAAGAGGAGGAGGAAGTCAAAATCCAGTTTGCCATTGTCCTTGCTAAAAGATATGTACAAAAGCAGTGATAGCAAATGTTATCACAGTATGTCTTATCAGCCCTTGCACAGGGACATGAAGAAAAGATATTTCTGATAACATTTAAAGTTACTCTTTTTTTAGATCCAACATGTTCATAACATAGTATCAGTTCTTCTGACTGCACATGGGACAAACCCCTAAGAGCCAATCCATTTGTTTTGCTCATGGGGAGCTGCTGCTTTCCACTTTGGATTTCATAGCAGCTTGATACTATCTTAGATATTATCCTTTTAAATTAACTTTACTGTGCTCAGGGATTATTTTGTTGTTGTTACTGTTAGCTGGTTAGGCTTTGGTTGGAGATTTGGAGGACTTCTGTGGTCAAAAGCTGTGACAGGTCTAAGTACCTGCATTGCTCCCCATCCCCACAGCCTGGGGAAGAGCAGCTGAACCTGCCCTGCCCTGCCCTGCTGCTCTCCTGGGTGAGTAGTCATGGAGGGCAACTGAGGCTGTAGGAGGTGTGGGGCTTGGAAAAACAGAGGGATCCCATTTTCTTTGCAGTATGACAGAGAAATGCAGCAGGCCAAGGTACTAGGTATGTCCTGGTGTGCTGCACCAAACACTGACCTCCTGTAGCTTGACTATAGATTTTCAAAGCAGTTTTCTGAGTGACTCAGTGGGGAGATTTCAGAAACACCTCAAAGGTGTGTCACGTGTTTCTCTCCTCCAAAACAGCCCTCAGCTTGTGCACAGGAGAGGGGAGCCCTGTGAGAAACACGTGTATCTTTAAACGCTCCAGCAAGGGCCAGATATTCCACGTTTGCTTAGTGTGTCATTGGGCTGGGCATGCCTGTACTTCTAAGCCCTGGAGGACAGGGAAATGCTACGTCCCTGCCCTGGGAAGGGAAGTAAAAAACTACAGTTTTTAATGGTTGTCAGATATTTATCTGAGCGCGATAAGGGACTTCCTGACTTTCCAGGGGAACATTTACTGCACCTTTTCTTAAACTGCCAGATAATGATGATGGCCACAATTTTCAAACAAAACCCTTTGCTAGGCACTGAAAAAGGAGGTAGTTTCCAGAGGCTGGCCGCGCTACACAGCACCCCATGAAGTTGCAGAGAAGTAGTGCAGGGAGCAGCAATGCCAAGCAGCCCAGCAGGGAGGCAGCCTTGTGTCCTGTCTGCAGGTGTTGTTGAGAACCCCATTGCCCTGGGATGGCCTAAAGGAAGAATCACAGCAGAACCTTTGGAAATTAGTGGAGTGGTAAGCTTCCTTGTCAGTCTAGCAGCAAGATCCTCTCCTTCCTGTGTTCTGTGACAAAGAAAGAGGATAAATACTCTGGGCTGAGAATGATACAGAAGAAGCCCTTAAAAGTTCTGCAGTGCCTGGTTTCAGGACCTTAGCAAGGGCTTGCTTCAAGCTGTAAAAAAATGAGTTTAAACATTCCCTAGTTAACCTCTTTTCTTTGTCCAGAGCCTTCTCATGTCTTCAGCTGCTGCATTCATGTGCTTCCCCAGCTGGAAGGGAGCCAGGCACAGGGCAAGGGAGCCTGTAAGCTTAGAGATTCTTTCTTAGAGCATTTGGAGTGCAGAGTGAAAGCGTGAGAGAAAAGCATCAACGGCCCTTCCCTGGACTGTTTTGCCCCTTTTTTGTATGGTATTACCCCAAAAGCTGATGATTACTAGCATATGGATTGCCACGCTTGTGTTTTTCCATTCCTAGTGGAGGGTTGAAGTTCTGACTGGCCTAGTTTATCACAACTATCAATAAAAGCAACGCATGAACGTGAAGTCCTTGAACTCTGCGTTGTCTAAGGTGTGACTCTTACATCGAGTTTTATTGGTGTGCTATAATACATGTTACATATCTCTGATCATAAGATAAATACAGCTGAGACAACTGATAATGGCCAGGAGTATAAAAACTCTCAGTTGTTCATTGTAATTTAAAGGAGGAAGTGTTGTCTTTTTTCTAATGCTACCAACTTTCTCTGGCAGAACAGCCAGCCTTTCTAAGAGCTTAAATGTGACTTTCACTGTATAAACCTATGTCTCCCCTACTTTTTGTATTAAACTGTGTGTAAAAGACCACTCATTTCTATACTGCACAAATATGCTTAATCTTTTTGAAGCTGATTGAGGGAAGGATTTCATTAGTTATTTTTCAGGCAGTTCTTGGCTAGTGGGTGCACAAAACATACAGCGTACACAAGACCCTTCCTCCTCTCCCTTGCTGGAGAGCAAGATGGGCTTGATGTTGTAGAAAAACATGTTTCCACCTTGTAAGCAAGCTGTGGTGCTGTTCACGTGAGCATGGTTTAGAGAAGCAAGTATCTTTCTGATGGCTTTTTTTCAGAGACTCCATCTAAATGGACTTCAATTTTCATCTGAAAAGAAATATTCCTCTTAATTTTTGTGACAGAAAGAATCACATAAGGTAGCTAATGCTGGACTAGATGTAGTTGGTACTGCTTCCCAGGAAACTCAGAGTAAAACTATTCATACGGCTGATGGCAAGTCAGAAGCTCTCCTGAAGGCAGCACAGTGAGATTTTTCCATTGCATTATCAGTGCTTGATGGGAAATTTGTCTAATGTGGTAAGAATCTGGGCTGGAGGAGATGGAAACAGTAAACTAAATTAGAAAACTTTGGGCATCACATGAGGTAACGCCTGTCGGAGCAGCAGTGAAGCTCCTGGGAAAGATTTATTTCAAAGGAACATGGAGAAATGGTGCACCTTGCTTGTGCATGGCAATCCCTCACCATCACCACCAGTGGCTTCTGTAAAAGGGACTCAATGAAACAAAGCAGTCACGTTTAAACATTTTGCTGGAGATCACATGGAGTTTTCTGTGTTCCCGCTTTCAGCAGCTGAGGAGGACAAGTACCGGAGATCCATCCTTCACATTTCAAGCATTTTGCCCGATAGCATTTTTCTCTGTTTTCCTCAGTGGCAGTGGTCTTGGAGGAGTCTGCCCCAGAGAAGAGGTCTGAGTGGGAGAAGAGAGGTTAACTATGAGGCAGGGTATAGGATATTCTCTGAAGCCAAGGTTGTGACCCTTTGCCCTGTCACAGCTCCTACCTTCTCCCTCATAGCTCTGCTGTATGTTGTTATGCTTCCATTACCCTGTAAGCTCACAAACCAGCCTTTCACTGGGGAATGTGGGCAGATGGACTCTTCCAGTGTCTCCTCTGGCTTCTGCAAAGCCCCTGTGTTCAATGCTGTATTGTCATATGAAGTAGGGTCATATGAATTTTATTAAGAATTTTGGTAAGAGGGAGGATGGGGCATTTAAATACCAAGTGTTGGCTCCCTGCCTCATGGGCCTATGGACTAATTACAGTGGGACTGGTTTTGGTTTAAACAGATTCTCTTACTAAGTTGTTGGGTTTTTTAGTATATCTTTGATAAGGGGAAAAAATTAAACTCCAAGTAATTAGATTAAATAAATTCAAAGCATAATTAATTCAAAGCACAAATCTGCAGTTGAAACATCCCTCCCCACCCCAACAAAAGAGAAAATCCTTCCCTCCCCACCCCAACAAAAGAGAATATCTGGATTTTTAGACTGGAAGGTCACTGGTGGGTGACAAAGGAGACTTTTGTTCTGCCCTTGGCCACACTTCCCGATTGCAGGCTGCCCTTCCTCAGGCCAGCCTCTGTCACCCTGCTTTGTAATGATATCGACCTATTTGGCAAAGTGCTTTGGGATCTATCTGTGAAAGAGCCGGGGGTGAGCTGCCTTCACAAACTTTGAGTTTTTCATGTTGGTACACTCCTTCAGCTTGGAAAACACCAAGTGCTAAATTTGGGCAGGTTTTAGTGTTTGTGATTCATTCCCACGGAATTCCAGACTTCTTTAAGCTCTTTCCTTATTTGTAGGTATTTGCTGACTGGTTTACTAAACAGGCTGTTCTGAGGCTGTTTGCTGCACTTGACACCATTTATCCGTCCTTAGGACTGAGTCACGCACCACGAAGCCTTACACAATTAAGATATGGCAAACAGAAGCAAAAACCCAGCCCTGAGCACAACCCACAGCTTGGAGTGGTGGGGCGACAGCTCCGCCTTCCACGCCTGGGCTCTGTTGGGGATGTGAGTCAGGGCTGGCTGAGCAGGCAGCAGAGGGACTTCTGGCTTGATAACAGAGCAGGACAAAGAGGAGCTGTTATCTGCTGTGCACACACAAGTGCTCTCAGTGCAGACAGGGTATCTGGCACGTAAACTCATGAGCTAAGCACTACATGCGAAAGGTAACTGTAATAAAAATATACTGAGAGCATTTTGTTTATGGTTTCTTCCTTGATAAAATAAACCACAAACTTGTGGCAGCTCTTTTCGTTAGTAACTTTCCTTTCTCCTATATCTCCTATTTTAATAATATTTCTAATCCATAATCTGGAAAAAACATGGAATTTTCAGAATACACTTCATTATTTTGAAGCCTCCTGCAGGGAACAGAAATGCAGTTGCAACCTGCTCATGCTTTCTCATAAATTGATTCAAACGTTGCACGTGAACACACTGTGATTTTAACTGGTACCCAGAGTGACATCTTCCATGAAACCCCACAGCTGTCCCTTAATGGGAGATTAGTGCTTTAACAAGATGTCTTTTTATTACTGTTGTTGTTTGTTCACTAATGAAACAGGCTTGTGCTGTGTGCTATCAATTACATCGCAAATCATGTAATATAATGACTTGGTACTTTTTTTTTTTTTTTTTTTTTTTTTTTTTTTTTTTTTTTTTTTTAAGAAAACGTAGCTGCAAATTTTATTCAGTCTGGTTATTTCATGGCTTCAGAATTTGTTGTCCAAGTTCCTCATTACTGCAGCTGTAGATAAAAAACTTGAAAGTCTGAATCTCTTAAGGCTCAGGAATGTGACAGAAAATAGCCCCCAAAAGGTCACATGCAGTTTGGTTCTGTGGGAGAGGAGAAGGTGAGGAGGAGGAGGGGATAAAAAAGCTGGCACAGGATATTTGCAGCTAACACTGCTGTCTCAGTGGGGCTGCTGGCAATGTGTGGCTCTTGGGGCTCTTTGGAAAGTTTTTGCTGTTTAGCCTCAGAATCTGGATTCTTCCGGCTTTGTTTAGTCTTTCTGGGCTCTTTTAAATGTCAGCTGAGAGAAAACATGAATTAGCTCTTCCAGAGGGAGCTGCTGCTCTTCTCTCCCTGTTTGGCGATGCAGGGGAAGTGTCGGAAAGTGGCAGTGCATAGTTGTGAGACAAATTAGCTGCTTCTGCTTTCTCCCCTTCCCCTGTAGTGGATTTGGTTCCCTGAATGAATGAGACAGATTTAGTACCAATTTTATTCCAAACAGTCCCCAATAGGAAACCTAAAAATACCTCCAACTCCACACACATCCCTTGTAGTCCACAGCTTTTTCTGGGGCTGAGGCAAAACAGAGCTGATGTCATGGGCTATTTTTATACAGTGACGTCCAAAATACTTTATTTTTGTAATAGTGAAAGAATGCACTATACTTTTTGGTAAATAATTTCAATGTTATTGTTTCCATTTATGTAAATTGACAAATAGCTGAACTTAGATGGAGCAAGTTTTTTTTTTTGCAAATTATTTTCAACTTCTTGAGCACCAATTCCCCCCCTGTCTTCTTCCCCTGAGTCTCCTCCAACAGCAAACACCAAGGTAACACTTGCCAGGGCTGGGTCCAGCTCTCAAGACAGTGGCCTTTGGTCTCAAGAGCAGGTGAGTAACTGCGTGCTTACCACCCCAGGCATGAGCAGGGAGTGCTGCAACAGAGCTGGCACGTTCATTCACAGTTCCTGGGAAAAGATGCTGTGGTCCTGTCAGCCTCACATCCTCATGCTGTCCTGGCAGCTGTGATAAGCCACCAAAACTTCACAGAGGAGTTCCCGAGATGGTGGCAAAGAGCGAGAACCCAGATGTCCAGCTATGAAATATGATGAATAGTTGTCATTAGCCATATCAGATACAGGCTGGGTGCTTTTCCAGCTTCTGGTTTTCTTCTCCTTCAATGCTGCTGAAGTGTTTGGGCAGACAGTCTGTTCCCTGTCAACTCCCACTGTCACTTTTTTCCTTAAGCATAATATCAAAAGTGCTTGTACTTTTTTTTTTTTTTAATATCAAGAGTATCCCAGTCTCTCCTGCTGTATTTATGCTTCTGCCAGCAAATCACTACTTCTGTCATGTACTTGGCACCCACTCGCTGCTCACTAGCAACCCAGGTGGGCACAGCACAGCCTTTGTCTCGGAGTCATCCATTGGAGTAAAAAGCTTTTTTTGGCAATTCAAGCAATTGCTAGTCTGCAAAATCGGAAAATTGAAGTTAGCTAAGTGGAGCACAGAATGCTGCTGAATGCAGAGCTGTTTCAAAAAAGAAATGAAAGCAGTGCAGGTTCTCTCCATTTTTGTTTTCTAAAAGTCAAATAAAGGAAATTAACATGTTTTGGGTTTTATTCAGGCCCTGCTTTAGCAGCATCTGTCTTACCTGGGAGAAATAGGTGTGACTGAGGTGGTAGGCAAAGGGCTTTTTTCCAAAAGTAGTCAGGTACCTAATGACAGTTTGAGATGCTTCTGTCTTAAAACAGATCCCCAAAACCTCCATGCTGCCCTAGGGGACCTGAAAACCTAACTCTCGGCCTCTAGCAAGTATCACAGAGCTCTGCATGAAATGGTGGTGGCAGCTTTTTGGCTGCCCATTTCTGAAAGGGGAAATAAAAAGATCCATATTTCTTTCCAGCTCAAAGACATTTGAATTCATGTCTTTCATTTCCCCGGAGAACATCCTAAGCAACTAACTGGAGCGTATCCTGAAGTGGTGCTCTCTTTGTTACAGCTCTTCCTGGTTCAGAGTAATTACATGTGTAATTATGAGGGTAGAGACACCCATGGAAGACTGACTCTGCCTGGGTGGTGGTTAAATACTCACTGCAGGCCACAGCGCTTACTCCAAGGATCGTGAGGTTTATTTGTCTAACTCTAGAATTCAGTGAATTGTTCCGTTTAGAAAGGAACAGAGCTTACTGAATTTTCTTAAAAGCTTGTATTAATTCAGATGCAACATTTGGGTCCTTTCTACACACAGAACACACAGACTCTAAAGGCCAAGGTCCTTGAGATTTAGCTGAACAAAACATTTTGAGACAGCCGTGTTCCGCTGTAAACCAGTGCTGGCAGTAAGCACCAGCCTCATAACAGAAAGGAAATACCCTTGTTGCCTGCCCATACTCAGGTGTGGGGTCAGACTGGGATGTTTTCATAAAAACAGTGTTATAAGTCATTACATCTGCATCATTTAAAGGAAAATAAAAGGCTAATCATCTCGTTGCCATGTTCTCTGCTTCCAGCTTTCTGAATTACTTTCTCTGATTTCATGTCAGGAAATGCTGATCATGTGTTGCAAGATGTAGCCTAGCCTGGAATAGTAATTTAATTTTAAATACTCAAGGTAGAAAACATATTCCATTAATGTCTTGCCACCTAAAGGGCCATGCTAATCAACTTCTAGCAGTTTCTTCAAGTCTTACTCAAGTAGTTATTAATTAATATATGCTTTTCCACTGTTTTTGTGATAGAATTTTTCCTAACCACTATTATTAAACCATCTGCCTCTGGAGTACAAATAATTTCTCCAAACCTGTACCATTCTTGCATATCTGTGGAAAAGCAGTCACTGACAACAGCTGCTGAAACCCTTGGTGGTCACCAAGATGAGTGTGCTGTACTTGCTTCAGACATCACTGGGGAGTCTGCTTACAGTCCCCAGCTGCTGTGAGACAGGGAAGGGGAATCTGGTCTGGGAGAAGGGGAAACAACCTGAAAGGATTTGAACACTTCTGTCCAGTGAGGCTGAAGGAAGAAAGAGATGAACCAGTGACTGGCAAAGAGCAAACCCATCTGCATCATGAGGGAACAAGAGGGGTTTGCAGACCCAAGGTTCATGTGATTTACACAATCTGTTGCACATGCGTGGCAAAACACCCTTCAGAAGATCTTGATCACATCTTGGCCTCAGAAAGGTGATTTTAGCATTTTTAGTTCGACCTGCTAAGAGAATACAATCCCTCAAGCAGGACACTGTAACTAACCTGCAGAGCCAGGGCAAGCATAGGGCAAGTTGTGCAATTTCAGGCCAGTGCAATTTCACTGTGGATTTACTAAGACGGTTACTTCCCTTTTGGGAGTTTGTCCTTTTGAATGCCCAAGTGTGGCCTCAAAACCTCCATCCTTTGCAGGCACCTTGCAACTGTGACCTGCCTCCTCTGTATCTGCTATTTTGATGGAAATGAGCATAAATCTGCATGGTGTGGCTGCCTTCATTTCTCTCTCCCTTTGAGATTCAGCAGCAGTTTTTATAAAGAACCAGCGTTTACTTTTTCCAAGCCTAGCCCTTCTGCATTGGAGAAATGCCCTCTCCTCAGAGCCATGCCACCTTCCTCAGAGCATTTATGTCCTCTCACCAGGAAAGGATTACAAATTATGTCGGGAATGCATTTTTTAAAACACGCAACCTCTTATTACACAGTGTTTTTAAGTAAAGTAGCAGGTGAGCTTGTTAACTCCATCTGTCACTCTTCTCATGGACAACATGTTTTTTAAACAAGCTTTAATATCCTCTACTAAATAAAGATGTTTTCAAGAGGAATACCCTGAGCATAATCATGATATACATATGTGCCCTTTTTTTAAAATAAAAAAAGAAAAAAAGGAAAAAACCCAATAATTGCCATCTGCCACTTTCTTAGTAAACATTGTGATATGTCATGAACTCAATTACACAGATCACTGGGGTGTGAAAAACTGGTTGCTGCTTTTTAAAAACAAGTGTTGAAATAAAACTTTGCTTTAGGTGCAGCAAATCCATTACTGAATGTCCGTCAGAGAGAACGGGCTCCTTTCAGCCAGCTGTGTGTGTTCCCTTACGTCAGTGGAAAACTGCCCGGGCACAGCCAGCTTGTTTCTTATTGACTCGGGTAATTACAGGCAGGGTTAATAAATGGCACCAGTCACTGCAAAGGCTGCCCCAGATTCTGTGTTCTGTCTTTGGTCGAGTTGAGCAATGATGGTAACTTTCACCAGATTTGCTTTTTGGCCGAGTGTCCTCTGTGGCAGGAGATGCCACATTCCCTGCTGAGGAGATGCCTTGGGCTCGGTTTTAGAAATAGGTTCATTTATTTAGAAAAGGTCCAGGCTGAAGGGCTGGGGCACTGCTAGTACAGGAGAGAAAGGGGAGTCAAAAGAGAATAGAAGGACAAAATTCTGTGATTCCCTTGAAATCTGGATTTGGAAGCTGCTGGGAAAGACCAGAAGTGGGACTCAGAATTGGTGGAAAGGTGTTTAAATTAAGTGAGCAAAGGCACTGGACAGAGGTAGAGCACATAAAAAAAAAAAAGGGCAGAAAAGTGGTAAAAATATTCAACAATCATTTAATAAATGGAGTGGTGGGGGTCCCTTGTACCTTTTCCTCAGCTCTTAAGAAATCATAGTTAATTTATTAAAGAAACAGTGGAAGATTGAAAGCTAAGAACTCCAAGGTTAAGATTTGCTTGTTTTGAGTCTTTTTAGATATAAACGGTTAGAAATAATTCTTAATTGCACACTAGATGTGACCATACAGTGACCAACATCTGCTAATTGAACAAGGAGACCATCTTTTAGGAGCAGAAACAAGTTACAAGTCCAGAGGCAAGCTATGTTGCAAATCTAAGAGGTCAATCATGGTTATGATTCCTAATTTATTGTCCTCAGTGTGTTGAATCATCTTCTCTGGAAAACGTACAGAAATCTGCCGTCTTACACTGGATTCTGAAAAAAATGTATCCTTTTTCAAACTACTACTGGCATCAGTTTCAGCTGACAATTCAAGTGTCTTTAAATATCTATATAATTGGCTTATTTTGTGTTCATAGAACATATGGGTCAGACTCCCATCATCCTGCTTCAGTATTCATTGTAAATTGGTATTAGTTGGGTGAAATGACTTCTGGGAAGATTTAACACTTTCTTTCTCTCTTGTCATTTTGGCATGTCTTCTTTCACCTTCCTACGCAAACCAACCTGCTCTCTCTTAGTGATATTTTGATCAACTGATGTGGGGGGAAGGAAGCCTGTCTGCAAGAGCTTTGATACACACAACAAAACTCCTACTGACTTTATTGGAAAAAGGATCAGTCCAGAACCTGTCTCTTCTTTTTTTGTTGTTTTGGGGTTTTTTGTGGGTTTTTTTTGGTTTTTTTTGGTTTTTTTTGTTTTTTTTTGTTTTTTTTACGTATGTGTGTGTGTATGTGTTTTGGTTTTGTTTTGTATTGGTTTTTAGGAGCTTTTTATTTTGTTTTGTGTTTCTTTTTGGCCAAAATGCACCAACATGTTCTGAGTATGTGTCTCTTGCTTTCAGTAAGGCACAAAAAGAGAGATTTATAATGTTCCCATAACCTGTTGATTATTCAGGAGCTGTCTGTGCTTGATGTGGTGGGCACATTGTGCCCGGTTTGTTACACCTGCTTGGTTCTCAGCTGAAACCCGCTGGTGCAAAGCTGCAGCCCATTGTGCTAAGCAGACTGGCCTCTTGTGAGTAAATTATATGTATCCCCCTGGCTGAGTAAGACCTTGATGAACTTGTATCAAAGGGTTTTCTGAACTCGTTTTTAGGAGCATGATGTGAATTATATGGAGCAGGTGTGGGTGCCAGGGGAAGGTGGAGGTTGGTGTCACACTTCACAGCAGAAAGCCACCCACCATCAAGGCTGCTTTTCATGTGCTCAGCCAGTGTGAACCCTACTGGAAACAGAAGGCCCTCTGAGGCTACGTGTAAGCCTGAAGGAACAGAGCAGGCCTTTGAGGCAGGAAATCAAAGACATTGGAAAAAATCCTGCTTCAAATCAAGGTAATTTTTAATGACTCGTTAAGTCATGACTGGACTGAAGAAAGAAAAACATCATGATTTAGAAAAATCCTCTCCCTTGTCTTCAAAGTAAGTAGGACACTTTCCAGATGAAACTGCTCACCTCAGTCACCTCAGCAGAACAGAAGACGGATCTGCAAAGGGAGCTGGTTAAAATTCCTGCACTGGGGTGCTGCTTTCTGTGAGGAGGGGCGTGTGCTTTCCTGTCAGATTGTGCCGTGTTACAGGCAGTGGGAGAGTGTCCTTGAGGGAGGCAAACAATCGCCTTGACTGGGAAACAGGATGATGCTCTGTGCTTTTCCCCCAAAGGGAGCAGCAGTGCTTGGATTTGACCCTTTTTGTGCTGTTGGTGTTGGGTTAGAGCTACCCAACCCCTGGAGTCTTTCGTCCTGGAGGTATAGTGTCTGATGATGCCCTAAGGTTACTGTGTCTTAGGTAAAGTGCCTTAAAAGGGAAAGCCTCTGGCTTTACTTCCAACAAAATTCATGAGCTACTACAACTGACAGAACTTTTTTAAGTATGGGGGAAAAGTGTGTAAGGGTCGATGAAACTTTCTTTTAGCAAAGCAATTTTGGGTGGCTCCCAGTGGTTTGAGAATGCTTATATTTTACACGTTCAATAGTGCCAGCTGGGAGGTCATTCTTGTCACTGTGGTTCCCAAGACACTGATTTCTTGATTGTTGTTCTTCTGATAATTCTTGTGTGTATTCAGTGTTTGATGCTGCAGAAGACACCTCAGCTTACAGGATAAATCCCTGTGCATTTGAGGGAGACTTCATCTCTGGCCCAGTGTGGGATAAACCTGAATCATGAAGTAACAGAGCTCAGGGTATCCATGCTCTGTGAGCTGCTCTGGGAAAGTATTTGGATTCTGTGTCTTTTTTTTTTTTTTTTAACTGAATGGACTCTTTTCTCCCCTGAGGAAAGGAAGCCCCAGGAAAATCCTGCCATAGAAGATTTCTTTGCAGCAGTCCCACTAGGTTAAAATGGCAACTCTTCACCATGAAAATGTTGTGCCTCTGTGAGAAGTTTCACCTGTTAAATCTGAGTGTTTCCAGCATGTTCTGGTGTGCAAGGTCTTTACATTCTGCCTTGAAGGGAGTTAGGAAAGGGGCATGCCTACAGTGGTTATGACATAATTTTTTTATTTCAGCAACTGGAATTGGGGGTGGAGGAAACAAACAGAAAAGTAGAGGTGTTAGGACTAGAGTAA
The DNA here is from genome assembly GCA_013397775.1 of Eulacestoma nigropectus. Taxonomy (NCBI): domain Eukaryota; kingdom Metazoa; phylum Chordata; class Aves; order Passeriformes; genus Eulacestoma; species Eulacestoma nigropectus. Next base: position 4,047,792 of record VZTE01004781.1, read on the forward strand.
GTTACTAAGAGTGGCAAAAGGAGTCTGAAAGACTGCCATACAAAGCAGACTTCCTAAAAAGCTAGATAATTTCTTTTGCTATGTTGGCATACATCTGAAAAGTTTTGTAAGCTTTCTTATATATTTCTGATTACTTAAAGAAATTGAGAGAGCTGGATTACAGTGTTACCCAGTATCAGCATGCATTATGTAATTCTAAGGCAGTAGAGTTACAAAATTCAAAGACAGTTTGGTTGAGTCTTTTTTAGAAGATTTTAAGTGGTACAATGTGTACTAACAGTTGCTGCGTATAAAGGGGGAAGAACAGTTTCTGCCAGTTCTGAAATCAAGGGTTACAGAATTTGCAGAAGTGGCCTTGGTTGAGGCTTTGCACTTCAAAGCTGCAATTTTCTGAAGTTGCGCCTTGTAGAGCTGGGTTCTGTTGATGCAAACTGTCACGCCTACATGCACAGCCTCACATGCAACAGGTAATGCTTGAACAAAGCCTTCTGGCTGGATTGAAACCTCTCATGATTAGCAGGTAATTAGAAAAAAAAAAAAATCCAGTTTCTCAAAGCCAGCATAAACCACCAACCTTATTGCTTAAATAATGCAAGAGAAGATCTCGGGTAATACACTGATATCTGCAAAACAGAGTTAATTAATCTTTGCAATACACTTTTCAAAAATAATCTCCTTTATCACTTCTTGGTGAGAGGTATCGGCTGCCAGTAGAAAGAGCAGGGATAGACCACAATCAAGCATGACACACACTGCAGCAGAATGGGGCAAGAAGTAGAGTTGGGTTAGCCAAAACTAGTCCTTCACTTCGCTGTAGCCTTCATTTGGCAGCTTGCTTTAACCTTCGACAAGAATCAGTTGTGCCGTGCATCATCCTCTTACTTACTCTTTGCAGTCTGGAAATATAACAAAGAATATGCTTACTTCTCTGATTAAAATCTCTTAGCAGGGCTCATTTGAAAGAACACAAGGTCACAATGGAGTCCAGACAACAAACTAGCAAAAAAAGGGTAATAGAATAGTGAATTTATAACCATGGGGTAGGGGGCACTTGACATCAGTAAAGTCTCGGGATGCTAAGAATGATGACTCTAATTCTCCTGGTGTTTTATTAAGGATAGGGCAGCAGAAAGGACTTTAGGCTGCTATACAAAAGGTGAGAGCTAATGCTTTTCCAGGCCAGCATTTGCCAGCCAAACAGTATGCACAGGATTGTTAAGAACATAGGTGAGTGCAAAGGACACTGAAAGTAAGTGCCTGAGGGGGGGTTAGGCTTGTCATTTTTCCCTCTCCTGAGAAGAATATGTGTGAAGTGCTATGTCCACCATCAAATGTGCTTTGTATTTATCCGCATTGTTTTCTCTTAGCCCCGTCTCTTTCACCAATCTCTTCTATGTGAATGCTTTTGGATGCACGTTTGTACTTTGATGGCAAGAGTAAGAACCGAGTGTAAGGACAGAGAAGACTTTTCTTGGCCAGCCTGCTGCATTCTGGAGTCCTTCAAACTTCGTGGTGGCCTGGTTACATCCCTGGGTTCTTTTCCCTGTAAGTGTTGAGTGACACTGTCCATGATGGAAATCACAGAGGTAGGCCGGTTTAACACCCCCTCCCTCTCAGCTCCATTTAACAGTCCCTCCCTCTCACCCCCACCAATGGTTTATGGTCAGCTTAGTTAGGTTCTTTTGCCTCTTTTAATATAAAAAGTGGCAGGTGTTGGTGGCCTAGACTAAGGAAGTGTGATGTAGCTTTAAATATGATTTATGTCTTCCAGCTATTCATTAGGCTAGCAAAGGGTATTCCTTCTTGCATCAACCTAAAACATAGTTGAAAACTGCAGCTATAAATATGTATCCATCAAAAGCAAAGCCTAGGAAAACTAAAAACAGTTATTTGATGCTCTTTTGCTTTATCCTCCATACAGCTTATTTTTTGAGTGGACATTTTAGAGGTCCTTCCTCAGATTCCTCCTCTGGACCAGACACCATGAGTTGCACTAAGGTTAAATCCTGTTTCTAAAGTAGTTCCAGTGCAGTTCAGGCACTGATAAGAGGCACACAGCAAGGCAGTGCTTGAAACAAACATATATGTGACAGAAGCAAGGCCTCCTGTATCTGGTGTAAATGTGTCAACATGCACCTTGTTCATATTCTAACGGTGACATAGTCCGAAGCAGGGAGTGCTGGTGAATGCAAGCCAGTAAACTTAAGAACCTTCTTCTCAAGTACATGTAATGGAGTCCTCTTCACCTTTTCAGCCTCCTTTGAATTCAGCTGGATTAAAGCAGTGAACAAACAATTTGTAATCGTTTGCCAGGAGTATGGTGATCCACAACAACAAGAGCGTGAAAGAAACAAGATGAAATGCCCAATAACCTCTTCAACACCCAGCAATTATGCTGGTATAGCACAGAGCATAACTGAAGTGCTGGTTAATAAAACAGTTAATGAAGTAATTGTAAAGCATTTTTTCTACTTTTCTGCTGAGCAGCATATGAGAGGTTCCTAGCCATCAGTGGCACGGAGGGGGCTTTACAGGAACAGGGATGAAGGAAGGGGAAATCTAGAGAAAAGAGTCTGGATATCTCAGCATAGCATTTCCCCTTGAACATAAACAAAGTTTTTTTTTTTTTTTTTATTTTCTTTCCTAGAAATGTGAAAGTTTCAGGATGCAGTTATCTGAAGCATTTTCTGTATTAGCAAGTCTCATTTAAGGAGACTATTGATCTCTTGCTCCTATATCTGTGCTGCCACGTGCCAGCCTCTCGCTCTGTCAGTGCAGCCATCTGTGGTGCTGCATGCTGGATAGTTTCCCCTGCCAGGGCACACGGAAGGCCAGTGACCACCCCCATGTGCAGCAGCAGATGCTGTATTGATGAACCTGACTGTTTTTTCTGGATACAGACACACAAACCCAGTAGCTGATAGTGCAGTAATAGGCCATTCAAAGAAACAGAAAGTAGCTCTAGGAACTTGGAGTAGAAGCCCTTAGGAGAGCATGGACCTTTGATTTCTGCTTACAGATGGGTTATTAATTTTTGAAAGATCACTTTACTTTCCAGAACACTATTCTGATCCTTCTTGCCACATTTTCAGAAGTGAAAAATAGCACATCGGGATATCTAAATCCTCTGCTTCCTGCCTTCCCGATAAGATCTCTGTGAACCACGTTTGCCCCTTCTCTTTTCTTTTTTCAGGAGGCAGAAGCTGCAGATGTGAATGAAAGCTTAGACATGCAAATATTCAGCAAAATTTCATTGCCCTGCAGGAAGAAAACCTGCCTGACTGTCCTCAGACCCCAGCTTCTGCGCACAGACTAGTCTTTCACAACTTCAATGCCTTGTCACAGATACTGCGTTGATTAACCAACACCTGTTTGCTAATAAATATTCTAATTGTTCTCAGGTATAAATTGGGAGTGGGGGAGGATTGCAGATCATATCTTACATAACTGCCAAAGGATCTTCAAAGCCTTTGATGGCCTCCTGAATAATGTAAGGCATACTTGCATTTTCATTAGAGTAACCTCCTCCTCCTGAGCGAGGCAGAAAGCGATTTGTGCCCTAAGGAAAAGTACGTGACAGAGGTCTGTGTTCTTAGAAGGCAGCAATAAGCAGTGCCAGCAATATCCGGTAGATCAAATGTTTCTAGGCTCTCGTGTTTCTTGTCTGTGAAATCAGATTCAACTGCTGGCTCCCAGGGAACTTGCAATGTAGCATTCCCAGCTAAAATACTGCTTTGAAAACCAAACAGCACTAAATGCATATTACATCTCCTTCATCACTACTGCTGGGCATCACGGCAGGCAGTCGTTAATTCCAGCTGCATTTATAAGTGGGCTCTTGGGCAATGAAACATTAGTTCTCCAATGTCATTTGGTATGCTGGCCACAAAGTCAATGCCGAATTACTCACATGCCTGTCAATGTTTGGTTACTCTACCCGAAGAGATTCTCATGAGCTCAATCTCCTTGTTGTCTTCACTAACTAAATCAAAAAGTAAAATAAAATTGTCTTTCAGCCAAAGCCTACAATGGCATATGGAAGATCTCTTCCTTGAAACTGGTAACAAAGGATACATGAAGACAAGTATGTGTGTTTCCAGACTTGCTATACACCTCCAGCTAAAAAAAATAAAAGTATATATATACATATATACATGTATATATGTGTGTGTGTGAGATATATATATATATATATATCATGCCTTGAAATTTGAGCTTTGCTTCCAGTTCAGTCTATGGCTGAGTCAGCAGACGAGTCAAAATGAGTTTCAGCTGAATGTTATGGAGGTTAGAAGTAAAGGGAGCAAATGGCTGTGCCCAGTGATATAGTATAAGAACCAGAAAGGAAATCGGAGTAAATTCAGGGTATTGGCATTAAAACACAGAAAGCAGCAGGTTATAGTCACTAAGAGGCTTTTGCTAAGCTTTTGGTATTATTATGTGAGTAACATGAAGACACGTTTTGGACTACGGTCAATGTACTGGTGATAAAAATTGTGATGTTAATTACACAAAGATCTCACAATTCGCACTTGACGCACATCTGGTGTTATCTCAAAGGCAACTTTTAAACTTGCCAGGGAGACCTCCATGATCCTGAGCATATTGAAAAAAGCCTGATTGATTGTAAAACTCAATAGGCTCTGCAACAGACAGCACAGTGATAAATTGAGTGATTGGAGAAATGTGCTTTTTTGGTTGTTGTTTCTGTTTTCATCAAGGGTGACATTTCAGCCTTATGTGGATAGCCTGACTAAAGCCTAGGAAATACTTATGGACCATCTAAGTTTTGACTTACTTGGAACACTATCAGAGCAGTGTGTTTTTGGACTACTCACTGCAGTGTGGAATTTCACTCTTTAGTTTTATATTATCATGCCTCATTGCAAAAACCTGGTAAAAACTGAGTCTGAATATGACTACACTCTTCAGATATGCCTCCCTGAAGCTGACCTCTCTGCATTCCTTACCTGGCTACATTCAAAGCTGCTGACACTTTTATGTAAAATTTAGTATCATCTACCTGAAACAGAAGACCAAATCCAGCTGTGTTCTGCAGTAAGTAGGAACAGCTACTGTAACGTATTTGCCCAGGTGGTTGTACAACACCCCCCGACGCTACGTTAGGTTTTCTTGTTGTTGGGCTTTTCCAATTAGCACCCTAGAATGGAAAATTTGTATTGAAACAAATGTTTAAGCCCTGAGGATCAGTAGATCCTATTTAATGCCTTGGCAGGGGAAGCTGTTGGACAATTTTGTCTTTCACAAATGGCATCACTATCAATTCTGAAGCATGTAACAGAGTGAAGTAACTGGGATGTCAGAACCCGGCCTTCCACCACACGTTCTTTTGGAAAGTTTTGGATTCTCATTGTATTTGTGGTTCACCCCATGAAGATCAGAGTGAGCAGAGGTAATGCTGACATTGCAAACCACTGGATCCAACATCAGTATAACTTCCTGCTTAGAAAAAAGACACCCATGGAGGGTAGAATCAAAAGGATTATCTGCTCTGCTAAGTCCCATCCCTGCAACCACCTGACCAAACCAAGTTCGTCTCATGCACCAGAGGCTACAAAACTTCTCCCAGCATCTTGTAGCAGCTGTAAGGTCTGCGGTGAAAGATGGAACATAGCATACACCAGACTGTTTACTTTTGGCTGCCTCTCTTTTCTGGGTCTTTTAAGATCTATCTAACATTTTATTCTTATAAAATGAGTCTGAATGTGATTAGCTTTTGCCACATTGTGGCACATTACAAGAGGGCATTAGGTGCAATTCACCACTGTGAGGCATCTAGTCTTGCCTGTTCACCATTTGCTGATGAGATCTCAGTCTGGAAATGTGAGTAATGTTCTAATTTTGCAGTGATGTCTTCACTTAGCAGTGATTTTTTTCTTAGAAATCCTTTCAAAACTGCACAATCAAAATTTAATATAACCAGCAAGCCCCTGGCATAAAAACCAGGTTGTACTTGTATTGGTCAAAATAAGACTAATACAGCTGGAAAGAGTCAATGATCAAAGCACCTTCCACTATAAAGCTCTAGGAATAGGCTAGGAATTTTTCAACTAAAAGATGCTTTAACTTTGCGTTAAAGAAAGAACAGTTACTCTAGGCTCTAAGATCCTCTGCATGCTTATAGATGCTGCTGGATAGAGTGGGTTGTCTCTGAGCATATAGAAGCAGAAGAGCTGAAGGTGAGAGAGGAGTTGCAGGGAGGATTTCATCCAAAAGGAAGGCACGCAGCAACCTTCAGGTACACCTCCATGCGCACCTTTCCCTGAGCAAGCCTTGAAGTTATGAGGTTTCCAGTAGAGTGCCCTAGAGACTGGAAAGGAGGGTGGGTGAAGGGAGGGCAGCCGTGAGCCTTGGGCAGCCGTCCAGGGGAGCTCTGGCAGAAGCAGCTGCCAGTGGACAGTGTTGAATCGCTGCAACCCAGCATCACAGCTCTGCTCAGCCAGCACCATCCGCATCCTGAGCAGCTCTGGTCGCCTCTGGTAGCTCTGGCTGCAAGAAGGTTGCAGCCACTCTCTCCAACTTCCTCCCCAGACAGACAGTCTGTCTGGGAGGCTACATGCCAGGGTTCATGCTGTCCCAGGGGTTCAGCCCCTAGTTAGGAGGATTTAGTTACTAACACATTTGTAATACTGATGCTGTTAGTACTTATAGTACTGTCATGGGTTTTACAGAAGCTGTGTTTGTTTTCTCCTACATGGACAAGCAGAAACAGAAAGGCTAAATTTTCTTTTGTAGTGAGAAGTGGAAACCAATGCTTAAAACCTTTTCCCTGGTGTCCTCACCCGCTGTGCCACTTCACCATAGAGGCTGACAGAAACAGAGAACTTGGGCCAACAAGCATTTCTCCTCGTTTTGCAAACTGACCAAGTTCCTCTTTCAGATGTGAGGTAGTACGTGTGTGTACACACTGTGAGACCAAACTGTTAGCTAATCCTCTGCTCTGGAATTCGTCTGACAAAGGGGTAGAGCACTGGGACATTTTTCTTTCCTAAGTTGTTTAAGTAAACAAAATTAAATCTCTTCTTGGCCAGTTTTAAAGATCAAGTCATAAAAGCCTGGAATAGTTCTGTTGTATACATTTCCCTTGGAAAGTATCTGCTTCAGTTTTTCTCTTTGTTAATCAGGTCTGAGACATCCATTAGAGAATAGTTTATTCCCAGCTTTAGTTAATATTTTTCAAGTGTGCTGTATTTGTATACATTAATTCCTGCCCCCTAGCTCTCAAAGATTATCTAAGGACAGGACAGCTAATGGCTATCTGAAACCAGTCAACTTTTTTTCCTGATGTCAGACTAAGGACCGGTAAAATAGCAGTAGAAAACACCTTCTCAAATTAGCTGTGGCCCTTTTCCATTTTGAAAGACTCTTTCTGATTTTTTGTGTTGTTTTCCTTGAGTTGTAGATTGTTTAAAAGTAGGTTCATTATTCAGTGCATATGACAAGAAAACATATTTAAATTCTGATGTCTTTGGGAAGTTTGTTCACATTATGCATTTATCTCATATTTTCTGTGGTAACTGCTACCTGAATGCACTAATTCTGCTGTACTGATTCTAATACTTACCAAGCAAGCATAAGGTGAGGAAAATGTGAGATGATCTTTATCATCTTACCAGGACTTGAATCATTTTTAGAGCAGGGTCATAACAGCTGGTGCAGTCAAAAGCTAACACTGTGTGAGCTGGGAGTGTTACCATTGCATTCTTTGCCACTTTGGGTCAGATCCCGCCTTTCCTAGCAGCAGTAAGTTTGTTCTACTTTTTTCTCTTCCACTACTGCCACACGAAGCAAGGAATTAGGACATACCCATCTACAGTTCCATCTACAAATCTTTTAAGAATGCTGCCACTTTAACTACTCATTTGTTTCCTTTCCTATAGGTGTATTTGTTTTCAGACCACTCCGTTTATTATTCTAGTCTCAGAATAATCTCTGCAAGGCTTTGTCAGTGCTGTTTTGGGGGAGGACCTGAAGGAAGAGTGGGAGGATGGTCATTTTCAGGGTCAGTGCAGCCCTGGGCATCCTTACACTGATTGTGATCTACACCTCTAATTAGGGCTTTGGACAGGGAGACTGACCTGCATTGAGTACATTTGTTTGCAAAACCCCTGACCTAAGGCACTTCCATGCAGGCAGGTGCACGTTACTTTCATGTAGTTCAGCTTGAATTAATCACTGAACTGTGAGTGCAGGAGAATGAAATGCAGAAGGCAGAGCTCCTCCTGTTGGGCACAGCCCTGTGAAAATGTGGCCAGGCTGCTTCCAGACCCAGGGTGGCAATAAGATGTTGCACTCTATGGCCCTCTCAGTTCAAGTCTCTATCAGCTATCTGGGCTCTGCACAACTAAAATGTCAAAATTTTCCCGTCTTGGAAGAAGGAGATTTCTTAGAACAGATCAAAGAGGGCACTGTAGCCCAGACATGGTGACTAAGTTCATCCTTTGAGTGAGAGAGCACACTTCCTATCCTCACCTGACTCTTTTACCCTGTTCTTTAGACTGCTGAGTATCATGACAGCCCATTTTAGAGGGGACTGGAAGAGTGCATCTGGACAGGGTGTAAAATACACCCTGTGTATTAGTGTCAATCAAGTACTTCACCTTTCTTTTTTCCTCCCCACTTAACGTTTTTCAATCAGCTGGAGCTTACAAATCTATAAAATCAAGTATTTTTCCTCCTGGTGGTATTAAATTGCATGCAAACCTCTGTGAGCAGGTAGCCAGAACACTAACAAAGCCACCTTGAAAGTATTTATCTCTTGGAAATACCTTATACTTCTCATTTCTGTCTGTCTGAATTTTTCAGTGCGTTTTAAACTGTCCATTAATTAAACCCCACAAGTAAGGTTATCTCATTTTTCCAATTGTAGAAACCAAAAGCCAAAGGGGTTACAAATAGAATTAGAAGACTTCATTGTGTTTTGAGCATTACCCAAGGCCACTGGCGATGAGAGGACTGCTCACAGAGCATGATACTGCCCGGTGTGAATCTGGCCGTGTGACTCACCTGACAGCATGAGGTTGGTCTAGAAAGAGATGCTATGTCTCCTGATTCTTGGTTGTGCACCTTGGAGATGCTGCTGACTCTCTCCTTTCTTTAGGAATAGTGTTACTGAAGAGTCAGGCAGTATTGAAGGCAGTACAAATAAGATGAAAGATTTTGGTGTCGTGTTGGATCATACCTGCAGAATTTCATGAAGTATCAAGGCCTGATCCAAAACTGTTACAATTACCCACAGTTCCATATGATTTTGGTTTTCTTTTCCAACAGTGGAATTCCCTTGCTGTAGGAATGAGCTGAATTTTTTTTTTCTCTTTATGTTTACCTTAAGTTTTGCTCAGCACTGCAGAGGGAGGTAGCTTTGGAAAGCATAGTTCTGTGACATATTTATATGGTCAGTTTGAACTATGAACTAGGAGGGGAAACTTTAAAGGGGATGACAAGAATTCAAAGACTTGTTAAAATAGTTCAATAACTTCAGGAATTCAAATAGTAATCTCCCAATGGTGTGAATTCATGTATGCTTGTGGTGTTGCCAAAAAATCCAAATTAACCAGTAAATTGAAACGAAGAGTCAGATTTTGCATTTCATGGGATTGTGGTAGGGCTGAAGGAATCAACAGACACAAAAATACGTTGACGACACATATTTTTACTACAACAGATGTAGTTTTTTAAAAAAGGGGAAGGAGATGCCCTTAAATATATTATCTGAAGTAGACTGTATTGATAAAATGGACAATTAGGTTACATAAATCAGTGCTGCAAACATACTGGGGTAATCAAATAAGTGGGTAAGACTAGTTAGAACTGGCCTATACTACAGATGAACAAAAATACATGGCCCTTGCTGGCAGAACAGAATTGTTCCTGCCCTAAGGCATCTGAATCTCTAGAAACACCTGTAACAGTTCTGCTAAACATAATTATAGTTGTCAGATGAAAAGAAGACATGATAAGATCAGATAATTCCACCATTCAGAACCGGAGTCCACTGAAACCAATTAGGTATTTCCAGGTTACTTTAAAGGATGGTGGGTCAGCGGGAGAAGGACCTGCTTAGAAACGGAGATATTTGTGGTTTTGCAGGTTTGTGGTATCGAAAAGCACCGCTACAGAGGGGGAAAACTAGAAGTTTTGAGGAAATGTCCTGCTTTGTGTTGCTGGTGTGTCACCTCCTGTCTGCTCAAGAATGCATCGATTGAGAGGCAAACAAGAGGAGAGGGGGAGCTCGGTGTGAGGGCGCAACAGATCATAAATAAACATGAGCAGATATGGCTTTAACTGTGAAGCTTGAAGTAACAGATACTTCAACAAAACTCAGATATTCCAAAACTGAGTTTTCTTGAATTCTGAATCAGGGAAAACATGCAAGCTTATTGCAAATCAGATAAGCCAGCGCTTAGGGTTGTATGTAGAAGCTAAACTTAAATGCCTATATACTATCTGGACTTTGGCATGCGTATGTGAGGGTTAAACAAAAATTAGCTTAATGAAGGAACAGAGATCTCTCTCAAACTTCTAGCAATTCCAAAACAATCTAAAAATAGGATATTTCAAAACTAATAGCTTGACAATGTTCTTGCTAGCTAATGACCTAAGCATATGAGAAACCTGATGTGGCTACCAGGCATCAAGTTGTTGACATGGACTGTGAGAGTCTGGTATGCTATTTAAAAAATAATTGGAGGAGGGAGGGCTATTCTGAAAGAAATAAGTCTTCCTGGAAGCAAGTTTTTTGCGTTTTAGCCTAATAACCTTTTTGAACATGATATTGAAGAGAACAAGGAGCAAAGGTGGTTCTCTGCTTTTACTTTATAGTTTGACTTCTGAGGGAACAGTGAAACTAGTTTCATTCATGTCTTGAAAGATGGTTGTCCCTGCTAGACTGTTCCAAAAGTCTCCTAATGACAGTTTTAACAGAGAGTTAATTGTCTGCTTTGAGTCAACTTATAAAGGGAAACACAAATTAAAACTTAGATTTCACAAGAACCCTGATAACATTCTTAGTCATGAGACAGGATTCTTTTAAAGGCGTTCACAAAGGGTAATACAATTCTTTTATAATTAACAGCATAGTTGATATTAACTGTAGTCCTCGCTTAAAACTGCTGCATGTGTGTGAATGCACACGTGTGTTTGTGTGTGCACGTGTCTGTGAGTGTCTGCAGAGAGAGTAGGAGAAAATTTTGTTTTTCTGAATGATGGTATTGTTTAAAACAAATATGTGAGTTGGTCTTTTAAGCAGTGCAGATTTAAATGCTAAAAAAATAATTAGATCCAAGTTTAGGTAAGAGTTTGTTTACGACAGTACTTGACAAGTCTTCTTAGAGTAGTCAGTGGGACTTCTCTATTTCATGGTGGGTCCAATCCTTCAGGCATTTTAATACATGCAAACTATTGGCTGAAAATCAATGTATTTTACAGAGGGATGTTCTTTAAACAGACTAAGCAGACTCTTTTCTTTTTCGCCAAAGCTTTACTAAAAAAAAAAATAAATAAATTTCTAACTGCAGTTTCTAAGTATCCACAGGTATTTTCTTGCATTAAAATTGCCAGTAAAGCCCTGGAGCGTTCCGGAGGCAGCGCCCGTGGTGTCAGGGTGCAGCCGGCTGTGCTGAGCAGTCTTGGTACCGCAGCGCTCCATCTACCGGTGCGAGGGGAAAGTCTCCCGTGCACCTCTGCCTCCCTCTGCCGCCCTGGAAGCCGGCTCTGAATGATTTTTGATGCCTTAGAACAATCTGTGAGGCTGCTTTCATGCTGGGCAGAGTTGCGATATTTAGCCCGTGGTATCACCTTACTTCCTTCCTCTCCTACATCGCTGTCCAGGCATTTTCATCCATCATTGAAGTTAGGGGCTGAGATCGTGTTTCAGCCTTTTAATCTTTTAAGGGCTGAGATTCTGAAGCCAAGAATCTCTGACTGACCCACTTCTCTAACCACAACTAGCTGTGACTGCCAATTCTTCTGATTGAGTAGTAACTGCTGTGCATAAATTGGTGGTCTAGAAAAGGGGCAAGTATGAAAAAATCTATTGCTAACGTCAGAGGAATTAATTTACTATCTGCATTTGTAATGTCCTGTCAGTGACTCAGGTCAAAGGCCAAAAAAACCCCTTTGAAACAGAAGAAAAATGTCTGCACATATGAGCAGTGCTGGGGTTATCCTTTTGGTTAAAACACATCTTTAACTGCAGTGCCAGTCAATCTATGTGGCCAATGCTGGTTAGAAAATCTTGAGTGGGAATTCTGTTCCCCAATGGGACCAAAAGGCATTGCTCTTTGGATTTTGACCTTCTTCTACGACAGAAAGCTGGGTTCCTTATGCAAAAATTTAGTATTTGCTTCAGAACATGGTGATAGAACATATTCAGTCTTGTCTGTTTCTCTAAAAAGATGTGACTTAAGAAATCAGTTCATTTTGAACAGCATTACCTTTCCAAGTGGAAAATTATTCTGCCGAGGGCTCTCCAATGAAATTTATCATTATTTCTTCAGCTTCTGAAAACAATACCAGAAGTTAATAGCAGCTTATGTAGACGTATTCTGATCTTTTGCAGGGCAGAGAAACTAAGCTGACCCTACTTTTCCACCTGTAAAACTAATTTCCTTTGGCTGAAGTCGGGGTTTACAGCTGGCTGCTTGCAGTGCTTTGCACACACACGGCACAGGGAAGCTCCCAAACCTCCCAGCTGCTGTGAGGGAACAGGGGAACGGGAGTGCTGCTGGAAGGAAAATGAGCTCATCTGGGCTGGAGATCAGTCCGTATGTAAGTTTTCAGGTGTTCCCCACAGACCCGTTCACCGGCAGGTTTGGATGTGCAAAGGAGGCCTGGAGTCTCTCAGGCGTTTGTGGTGGCTCAGGGCCGGCAGTCAGGCAGACCATGCGAGTTGTGTCCCAGCCTCTGAAATACCACAAAGGAGTGGAAACCTGGGGTTTGTACACAAATTGTGAAGGTTTCTTTGTCAGGCTGTCTCCCCTCCCCTGCTGTTTCCCCTGCAGTTCCAAGCCTCCTCCTGATCCCTGCTCTGCAGAAGGTTATCAGCGCTGGTCCAACCTGCCAGCCCTCCCTCTGCCACTCTGCTGGCAAGCCCTCCAAGCCCTCTCTGACACAGTCACCTTCCCTGATCCATCCCCACGTTCTCTGCTGTGCCTGTCTTCCCCACCCTCACAGTACCACAGGGATGGAAGTGGTCTCACCACACCCTTGCAAAAGGACTACTTCTTTTTTTTTAACCATTAATAATTTAAGGAACTCCCTTATCTGATGAAATGCTGAGATTATGTTCCTTCTTTTTCCTTCTTCTTCTTTCTTTTTTTCCTGTTTTAATTATCAGGACAGTGCTGCCCACTCTGATTTCTCTTCCCTGAGATCTTTTCAGCCCCCACCACCTTTGCTTGCCTTGCACAAGCACCTGTGGTTTATTCTGAGTCACAGTTTCAGCAGCAACCTAAGCCCTGCTGAGAACCCCTTGCCGTCATCGCTGTTGCTCCGTACATTGCTGCCTACAGAGCTCATAATAATCCCTGCAGGGAGCTAATACACTCAGGACTTCTGTGGCAACACCTCTCATGTGGGAGGGCTTGCTGAGGACAGAGTTGGCTGCAATTCCCTGCTCCTATGAAGCTACAGTCTGGAAGAGTGAATTTTGGTTGTTTCTGCTGCTTCATTCATTCAGCCTGTTCCTCCAGAAAAATCTCAGTGTTGTGCTACTGGGAAATGTCACTGCCATGTACCACCCTTTTTTATTTTTTTGCTTTAAAGTCAATACTTCAGCAATATTTTCCTGAATGATCCAATTAGTCTTGTTTTCACACAACAAATCTGTATTCAAATTTGTATCCAGCTCACCCACTGGATGATGGACTGACGACTAAGTTGAATAAATTATATGAATTATGGCCCCTTTTAAGATGAGTCTCTGTCCCTTTATCATTTGTACACTGTCCAAGTGTGTTGGAGGTGTTTGACAGAAAATTTTCGGTTAATTTAGATGTTGCATGCCTGAGGTTTGACAACATTTTTAGCCTCTAAGATGGAGTTTCAGTGGAAGCTGGACTGTAGTTTTGGTGGATCTCTCTTGGGAAGAAAGCTGGTTTGTTGTCCGAGGACTTAGAGGAATAGTTCTGTGTTCTCACTGTCCCTGCACAGCTGCAGAATGACCAGCCCTCCCTGGGGGAGGCTCAACAAGTTTCTAAATCTGTCTCTAAGGAGAGAGCATCTGCACAACCTTGAAGGAGGCTCCCCAGCAAATATTGCAAGAGCCTGCAGACTACAGAGATATTCACTTGACCTCTACGTGAATGTGTTTCCTGTACTTCTACTATAAAACCTTGTAGAAGGTGTTTTAGCAGGTTCTGGACACAAGTGATTCAAAATGCATTTTTCCTTGTATGGAACACAAAAAAAATCATAAGTGTGCAGGTTGAAAAGTCACCGGGCACCAATGCAGCATTGTTTGCAGATACATGCATGTTTCCATGCATGCCTCTGGCCTGTCAGATGGCCTTGCGTAGGTTATCATAGGAGATTTACAAGATAAAATGGTCACCAAAAGTAGTCTTCCTTTTTACTGTGAGTTTTGTTACACCACAGTGTCCTGCAGAATAAACTTGTTCTTGGGACATGGGTCAACAATAAAAACAAATTTAGGGGTGGGGAATTTTTTAAGGACATTTAAAAATGTTTGTTTCCTCAAAGTTCGGCATGCGGAAGTTAAAAAGAATAAACCAGAAAAACTGTTCCTAAACAATTCATTGTATGTTTCACATTCAAACTTAAATTATATGCTATTTTCTCACTGAGCCCTACTCCAAGTATGGAATAATTCTGCCCTAAAATTTAATCACTACTGTACAATGAAGGGAACTATTTTCTGTAGGGCCTGAATTACACAGCTGTAAAGTGGTGGGATTACAAGAAGAGGGGGAGAGAGGCTCTTCCCTTGATCATGGAACAGGGACCCGGCCCAGCAGCTGAGTTCTTTCTCCATCAGTGATCCCATGCTTAATCAGTCAAACCCAGAGCCCCCTAGGGAGCTGTTCCCTCTGAGTTGCTCATTGCCTGGCTTGATACCTACTTGCAGAAATGCCAAGCATTGTCAGCTGCAAAAGGCTTTGGGAGCACTCCTCTGAACCAGACATCCTGCAAAAATCTATCTGAAAAAAATTGGGTCACTGGCATCAAGCAGGATATTAGTTGATTTATCTGTTGTGGCTCTTCATCTATAAATTGCAAATTTTGTTATAAATTGCTTTACCTCTTCAACCCTTTCCATCAAAGGATGCTGACATAAAATGATGTTTACGAAGTACTGTAGCAAGCACTGTTGAAGAAATGCCAGCGAGGAAGTGTGTGCACTAAATGTGGCCTAGGGATGCACGTTTAAGAATGCATGGGGGATGATTGCTGACTTTTACATCGGTAAGCACCGTGCATCCCGTGCTTCGAAAGAAGCCACGTCCAGCTTAAAGACTCTGTTCCTTTATTACATAAAGAAAGCAAAGGCACAGAATAAAGATTCGCTCATGATTTCTGACGTTTTCTAACTTTCAGTGGCTTTAGTCTGCAGCCACACTGACGGTGGAGCTACGAGGTTCAAAGGGACAGGCAGGGACCTTACGCGGAGTTGCCTGGATGTTGCCTCGGGATGACAGCTCGGGATGACAGCTACTCCGCTGCGACCTGTGATGTCACCTGAGCTCCGACAGCTCCGGCACTCCCGAACAGCAGCCGCCCCGTGCTTCTTTCGGCCCATCCCGTCCTGTCCGCCCAGGGCTGCGTCCCCAGACCCCGCCGAGGCAGCCGCGGGGGAGAGTCCGCCCGCGGTCCCTGGAGCTCCGTGTGCTAACGCTGTGAGCAGCGAGGTGAAAACACGGCTCTCATCAGGATTCAGATTCTGCATTTTGCTCTTCTCCGGTGTTTAAACACACACAGCAGCATCAATTTAAATACCAGCTTTAATACCATGTAGTGTTATCACTTTATTTTCCCCTTTAAATGTACACATATGTGTATGTAGATTTTATTTAACACACTTCTTGTCTTCTTCCACGACATCCCCAGTCTTTCCCGCTCTCTTCGAGTCAAATTGTGATTCCCAGTTCTGGGTCTCCGTTTGGTGGGAGGAGCCCGCGCCCCCCGGCTCCTCCCGCCGCGCCTGCGCGGGGCCGCCTTCCCGCTCCTCCGCTCCCGCTGCCGCTCCCGGTGCCCCGCTCCCGTTCCCGCTGCTCCCTCCCCTCCCCTCCGGCAGCCGCTGGCGTCTGGCGCCGGGAGCCTCCCCGCTGCCGCCGCTGCTCCCGCATGGAGCCGCCCGCCTGAGGGACGGCCCGCGGCCGCCCCGCCCTCGCTCCAGGTGATGCCGGTGGCCGGAGTGACGATGCCGCTGGCGAGGCGGCGGCGGCCGCTGCTGATGGAGAAGGCGGAGGCGGCGATGATGATGATGATAATAATGATGATGGTGATGGGCTCCGCCGCCCGGCCCTGCCCCTGAGCGGCGGGGAAGCGCCAGCGGCGGGCTCCCCTCCTCCCCCGAGATCGCCCGGCTCCCCCCGGCCGCCGCCTCCTCCACTCCGTCCTCGATGTCTCCACCGCGGCGCGGAGCTCCCTTCGCCGCCTCCCCGCCCTGTCGCTCCTCGCCGCCGCCGTCTCCCTCCCGCCCTGCGGTCCGGCGGCCGCCGGACCCCGCCCGGCGGCGGCACCATGAAGGTGGAAGCGGGGGACAACTCCATGATCAACCTGTCGGTGCAGCAAGTGCTGAGCCTGTGGGCTCACGGCACCGTCCTCCGCAGCCTCACGGGTAACGGGGCAGTGCGGGGCCGTGCGGGTGCGAGGGTGCGCTCCGCGGGGCGGGCGGGCGCTCCGTGGCTGGAGCACAATGGAGGGCGTGGGGCTGGCGGTGGTCTCCCTGTGTGCTGCGCGTACGGGGGCTGGTGTTTGTGTTCCGGAGTCTCTCCGGGTGCCTACATGCGTGTTCTGTGCGCACATAGCGTGAGTGTGTGTGTGTACGTGTGTGTGCGCCTGCTGTGGGGTCCAGGGAATCGGGAGGGATCTGTGTGAGGTGTTGGTTGGGCTGGGGTGTGTGCCCGGTGTCTGGGATGCCTGCCGCTGCAAAGGACATGAGCGTGTGGGGTGTGCTCGCTCACTTTTCTATGCCCATATGTAATAAAAGAAGGCTAAGGGTATAGGCTGTGTGTGCGTGCGAGTGAAGTGATGGGTACCTGTGCATGAGTAAAGGGTTGTAGAAAGTGTGTGTGAGTGTATAAATATGTATGGAAGGCTGGAGTATGTTTGTGGGGGTGGTTGGTTGAATTTGGTTTTTTTTCCCCTTGTGGATATATGCTCATTGGCATTTGACAGAGCTATAAAAAAACCAACTAGAAAACCATAAAATTGAATGTGGAGAATCAGAGACTACCCCCGCTACCCCTAAGTATACCTGTGGACAGCGAGAGCTGTGGGAGCAAATGAGGTGACTGATGTTTTCTGACAAATAGTTGTAATCTTGAGCATCTGGGATTCTTAAAGCCTGAGCTGTTACAAAAAGATTCTGTGAACCCAAGTAGGGCCAGGTCCTCACCTTCTGTTAGGAGAGGGGAGCTTTGGCTGGCTTTAGGCAAGAACTGGCTTTTTTCTGCTCAGTCTCAGGCTGAAAATTGGGTGTGGACTACTGTGAGACCCAAGGCATACAGTGGAGAGGGGTATCTTCTCTTATTCTGTCCATGTGTAAAGAAAAGCATGAGCTTCCAGCTCTGAATAAGCAGGGATTGGGTGTCAATAGCAGAGATGTAACTGAGTAAATTCTTCCTGCTTGGTGTAGGGGTGTATCGGGTGGTGACAGATTAGGGGAAAATGTAGAGTAAAGGGTGTAGGTTTTAAACAGTTATGAAAATATTCTAATATATATGGAAGAGTATTATGTCATCTTTTTGCACTCTATAGTAATGATTAATAGATATATTCTTTTTTCTTTTTTAATCTATTAAAGGTGGAAGAAGTGTGATGAAAATAGAAGTGTGATGAAAATAGAAGTGTAGCTGAAGTTCAAGCTGTAGCAAACAGAAAATGGTTATCTTTCTTGTTCTTCTAACTTTCAGGATACATCTTAGTGTAATGAAAAAGATTAACCTTTTCGTATTTGTCTGATCTGTGAACTTTATAGTGTGTGTCTGATGACTGAAGTTTCCAGGTATTAGTGTGGTGACACACTAAATACAGCTCACTTCCTGAGTAGTTACTTTAGCATACCTACTTTAAAAACTTGTACTCTTAAAGGAAAAAGTTCACAATGGATTTCACTTTGCTTTGTGCCAGACATCCTCTATAAAGTTTTTCTTATTAGACCATTATGCAACATAGGCGTTTCCATGAAATTCAGTGCCGAGAGTAAAAATCAGCTCTTTTCTCAGTGCTTTTGCAATAAGATGAGGGGCTGCATAAGGTGTTTTTAATGTGGAATGTTTTTTCTTTTTAATTTAAAAAATACAAAAAAAAATTATTTTTTTATCCGTCATAAGGTTGTTGGAGAATGTCACAGTTGTAGTTGCGGTTTCTAAATTGGTGCTTAAATGCAGGCTGCTCTTATAGCAAAAACCTGTTGAGCTGAATGTTCTCATGGACTGTGAACAGTCCAAAACTTGCACTGGACTTAAAACTCTTTTCCACAGGATAAAATATTTATTGATATAATCACTGATATTAAAAAAAAGCTGAACTAGTTTCATAAACCCTTCCTTACTACTTACTGAAGTAAACTTTGTTCAAAACCAGAAATTCTGTGGTTTTCCCTGCTAAGAAAATAGGTTTGTGAATGAGTTTATCTTCTTTGACTACTTAATCCATTTCCTCTTGCATCTCTGTTAGGTATAAGGAGAAACGTCTCCAGAACACTGGGAAAAGAAAATAATTCATAAACCATGTTCCATGAATATTCAAGACTGTCTTGTGTTTACTTTTGGACTTAAAGTTGTGGTCTGGACTGGACTTTTAAGTTGCACGAGTAAAGATGTATCTCCTTTAGATAAACCATATTGATTATGTTTGCACAAACATGCTGCAAAGTTTTATCAGCATACTTCTTAAAAATATATTAATTTTCTGAAACTTTCAACAGGGTCCTGATATGAACTCCAGCCTAAGCTTCATACCCTAATAGCTTAGTTTTGGTGGGTTCTTTTTCCTGTCAATGAGAAACTGAAAGATTATTTTTATACGATATATGTGAATCAGGTTCAGCATGAAGAAAGGAAATCCTGTCTTCCGTACGTGGCCTCAAATACCTAGGAGACCACAGACAAGTTCATTGCTGCCACATACACAGCACACACTGTAACAGCTAAAGCTGCAAGCATTGTTCCTTTTAGCTGAACATAGGCCCATCACCATGATGTGCTTGCTTCCTATCCTCCTGACCTCTCTTGGAAGGTGGAAGTAAGGCTTTAGTAATCATGGGAGAGGTGGGGTGGCTTTTACCTCACTCTTTGTTACGTCCTCCAGTAAAACCCAAGAACACCTCCTTTATATGAACTGGTTGTGTTTTAGAGTTAGTGGTAGATCAGGGTTTACTAGAACGAGTCAGATAGGAGCTGAATTTGAACCAAAAAAAGAGAAAAAAAAATCCCACTATTAGTATCCAGTAAAATAAAAATTGTTTAAAGGCTGCTTCCACAATGAAGGACTTGGCAATATTTCTACTAATAGAAGCTCCGAAGCGCCGTCCTGTGCTCATTTGTCCCTGATTGTTTGGATTGTCTTTGCTCCCTATCCTGTTACTTGAGAGGACTAGTCTGTAATTTAAAATTTAAATGCTCCTCAGCGAAGTGCTTTTTTCCCACTTAATGCGGCAAAAATGTTAGCATCTCCAAACAACAATTTGACTGTATTGTTGTTAACTTTGAAAGTACCAGTTAATACAGTAACTAAGGACAGGACCTGGTGCTGAAGGAAAAAATGTAGCATGCAAAGAGCTGAGTTACATCTGCAGGTATCATATGCTGTCACTTTATCTGGGTGCTTTGAGTTTATAAGCTACAGGAATGTAACAGAACTGGTTTTTCTAACTCAAAATTTGACATGTACTGCCTTGTTGACTTAAATTTGTATTTTTATATTCCTAGTACAGGTGCTTATTGCTTGACTTACCTCTGTACCTAATAGTAGTAGGCTGGGTACTGGACTTAGAATGGAGAGAGGTACTTTGTTTTGGAGTAATCCCTTTTGATTTATGACATGTCATAGGCAATCATTATTCATCTGGCGAAACAAGCGAAGAACTAGAGGAAAAGTGCTGAAGATGAAGGACGAAGGAGATAATCCATGTTTATTGAAGCTGAGTGGCAGTAGGACAGCATATTCATATATAGAGAGATAATATTTGAGAATGTTATAATTTATCTACTTTCTTTGTGTAAGATGAAGCTGTTGATGGAGTGCTTCAAGTGTTGATAAGATGGAAGTGATATGAGTGTTATTCTAAACAATAAAATGCTTTAAAAACTCTTTTTCTAATCATTAAGGTTGTGCATGCCTACACTAATGTATGTATAATGTGTGTCTGTATTACATAAGTGTAATGTATGCATGATATCTATCTGATATGTATAAATATCAAAATTAACAAAGAAGTACTCTAAAACTGGTATGATTGGGCATTAATTACAAGGTATTTGAGCCTTGCAGCTTTTCTGGTTGGAAAAAAATCCCCACCTAAGGCAAACCAGTGGAAAGGAACATAAACACTATCTTAAATCTTCTTTTCAGTTTAAGCGCTAAGAATTTTAAATAAACATGAAGAATGTATCTCAGTTGTTCTTATTAGAAAAGCTGTGACATCTTTGCAATATATTGAATGTCACTGTGCTTGTAAACCGGTAAGTACTGGGCCTTCCCTAGTTCCTGTATTTCTCTAGGAACTGGGGAGTTTTGACACACATGTGTTGTGTTTTGGTGACTTTAAGTAATTTGGGTACACTGAAAGGAAGCTCTGAAATTTTCTTGGGGTCAAGCAAAGGAAGTTGCAAGCATTTTTTAGGGATGCTCTATGAGGGCATGACTAAATAAACTGAGACTAGGTGAGTATTTGAAGCTCTCTGACAGATGTAGGTAAATCATTACCTCCGTAACAGCAAAGTGCTCTGTCTGTGCAGCTCATGTTGTCAAAAGAGCCAGCTGATCAGTATAGCTGCACAAAGACTGAAATCAGACTGTGCTTTTTTTGTCAGGGGAGCAAAGATTATTATGTACATAAGTTTATGCCGCTTATCAGTCAGTGTTTAGGACATAAATAGTTGAGACACTTCAGTCTCACTTCCTCTTCCGTAGACATATTGCAAGTCAATTCAGCAATTAAACTACTCAGTCATTTTTGAACAAGTGAAGTCTTGGCCATTTGTGTTCAGATGTCCACGTTCTCTATTTTATAGTGGCATCTCTCGATGTTATTCCCAACCCATTCTTTATGTCTTTCAGTGTCTAACACACTGTTTTTGAGAGTCATCTCTCTTCATGATTCAAAGGTTAGATGATACTGAATTTTACAGAACTTTTTATATGAATTGTATAATTCTCTGCCCTCAACATGTCAGGATGAGAATGTCTACATTGTCCTCTAGGTGTTTGGAGCTTAAGGTCTCCTCTAATTTGCTTGAAAGGTTGTCTCTCTCTCCTTGACTTGTTCATCCCTGTTAAACAACTTACTTGGTTGGCTTCATCACTCACCCTACGAGCAGAAGTAAATAAATGAGTATGTTGAACTAGCAGGCATAAAAAGAATAAATAAAGGAGGATCAGAAAGGATAACCTCTGGCCTTTGCTAGGGAAGGTGCTTGGAAGTGATTTGTCCTGTTTCAGCTCTAAGACCTAGTTTTAAAGAAGGGAGGTCATAGTTTAACAAAATTCCAGCTGCTTTTTTGTCAATCAAGGAATATTTCTGGATGTTCTCTAATTTCCTTTTCAATATGCCTGCTGCTTTTAAGGAGTAGGAGGAGAAAGTGTGTAGCAAAGAACTGAAGTTTATATTTCTTTAGCAAATAAGACATTTTGGTGCTGGTTCCATTCTCAAGCCTCCTGCTCTAAATATAAAGTGAGGGGTGATGCTAATTTTCCTTGAGCCTTATTTGGAACGTAAATAAGACCGAACATAGTTGCTCACTGTGGAGCTATTTTGTTGTGTATGAGTTTGTAAATATTTTTGGTTTCTTAGTTACAGGGGAGTAGTTAGCCTTCTCATAAGCTTTTATTTTCTTCTAAAAATACAATCATCCTAGTGAGTTTTCCTAAGACTGGAAGTCATTTGTCTTTTTTACCTGATAATGGTTGACAATGCCTACAAACATGAATTTTCTAAAAGGTGGTGCAGTGCCTAACAAATTCTGTAGAAATTATGGTGTATAACAGTGTCAGATTCCCACAGACTTTCTTGGTCCAGATTGGTTTGGTCTTAAGGTTTATTTCCCTGTTGTCAAACTGTAGGTCTGGCAGGGCTGCCCGGTTCTGTATTGGTAGACCTTTGGTTAATCCTCTTGTTTATGTGCTTCCACTTGAATAAAACAGTGGAAACACCCACGCTGTGCTAGTAATGGACAAGGCCTGTTACGATAGCAGAAGAGGTTTCCCTCCCACACTGTCCATGAGCATAGCAGATTAGATCACCAGTCAGTCAGTCTTTCTTAATTTTAGTGAGGGGGTTTGTGGAGTGACTGCTTGACACCCCTGCCACTGTTCAGTCGCAATAGCTTCTGAGAATGATGAGATGTTCATTTAGTGGAATAGTACCATGGTCATTATCCTGTTGCCAAGATTTTGAGACCCATCTTGGGGCCAGGGGTGAAGGGACGGAGGATCTGAGGAGAGTTGCTCCGAGCCACCCTCAGGATGTGTGTGCATGTATCCATGCACTCAGAAGGAAAAGTTACACCTTGAACTACACCTGAAGTATTAATTGAATGTAGATTTGCCACCCACTTCCCTTGCTGCTCTCTTTAAAGAGCCTTTTGGCTACCATGGTTTAGAGGAGTTCTACGTCCTTGGGCAAGCATAGTGTTGCCATTTATGCCTCTGTGAGAGGGGAAGGGTTGAGCTACTCCCAAAGAACTGCTAAATAAAAAGCTTAAACTCTGTATCTGTGCTATCTATATACATTTCCTACCGACAACGGACTCCCAGGACTGTGGTTATTGTGTAGCAACATTTTTTTCTCAGCATCTTCTCACAGTATGTTTTGTGCTGCTCAGTATTTTTTAAATTAGCTAACGGGGTTGTATTTTTTTCTCAAATAGTTGATGTGAGTCGAGCTGCATAAATACAGGCTCACCTCATAAGCAATAAGTATCTTGCTTTTGTAAGGAAGCTGGGTTTTTTGTTTTGTTCTATTTTCGAGGGGGAACTGCAGCAAAAACTGAATTAATGACACTGTCTTGGGATTATGGAATATGTACCCTAATTTGTTAAATTCTGTAGTGATATATACCTACTGTAGTTGACTTAAAAGGGGTTTTTTCTTTTGTTTAGTCACCTTTTTGATTTGTAGAATGTTTTTAGAAAGTTGACACCAAGTGATAAAGGTTCTCGGGTTATTGTGTAGCTCCACTGATGGTTCCAGCTTTCTTTGAAGGTGGTCGTCATGTCTGCCATTCTTCAAAGAAATGTTTGTGCTCCAGACATTCTCGTGATCTGATGCCCTTTTTAGTAATTTAAATAATAGTCACTACCTCTCTCTGAAGTTCTGTGTTAAGCAACTAGAAGCAAGGAGTTAGATGTGTTAAAAATTCTTGTTAAAATTACAGTGTTTTTATTTGTGCCTTTGAAGCTAATTTGATGGAACACTCTATTACAGCTCCTGGGTAGATAAGCTAAAGTCTTTAATCTCAGTTTTCCCGTCTGATGTTACCTGATGCTGACAGGGGTTGGGTGGGGGGCTGGGCAGCAACAAAAAATCCACACCCACCCCAAAATAAAAATTCGCGACCCAAACAGACCCCAGACCAGTTCTTGACTTTTTCCTCCTTCAGACTTTGTGTCAGAGAATATTTCATTCTAAAGAAGCGGTTACAATTCCTACTAAGAAATTGCAATCAACACTATTTAAAGAAACCATTAAAGGAATTATGGCTACTTGTAAAAATACATCTGAATTACTATTTTTGCCAGAATCCTTTTTATAATTCTTTATGATAGACTACTGAAATGAGGAAAGAGTCTTGAGCATGTGCTGATGGTGTCACATGTATCACTTTTAAGATGAAAATCAGTATTGCTTTTCTCTTACTGTTGATTGTTTGCAATGTTTTAAAGCTTCTTACTTGTAAAGTTCTTGTCTAAAAAATATTAACCCTTTATTTGGCTGCTTTCTTTCAGAGATGTGGTACTGGGTTTTCCTCTGGGCTCTCTTCTCCTCTCTCTTTGTCCATGGTGCTGTGGGAGTATTAATGTTTGTGATGCTGCAGAGGCATAGGCAGGGGAGGCTGATCTCTGTCATTGTGGTCAGCATTGGATTTCTGGGTTCTATAACTGGAGCAATGATAACCAGTAAGTCTGCCTTTTGTTTTTGTTTGGGTTTTTTTGTTGTTTTGGTTTTTTTCCTTCTTTTTTATTTTACATCTAACTTCTAAAAAGAAAAAAGAAGAAAAAGGCCTGCATTTCTTAGTGATTTGTTAATTGTTTATTAAGGATTTTGTAATAGTTATAGAGCGACTCTCCCCTGATCCCTGCCCCTCCCCTCCTCCCCCCCCCCAAAAAACAA
>VZTE01004781.1:4082179-4110436 GCA_013397775.1 Eulacestoma nigropectus
AAATAGTGACTCTAATAAGGCCTAGAAATGCAATTGTGAACATGAGAATTTTTTTCAGTTGCTCTTCTGTTTCTAGAAATAGGTTTTTTCATCACATGTATTTCAGTTAAGGGGGAAAATGTGGAGATTAGGTCAGTCGTCATCCTAACAACCAATCTAATTCCTAGCAATTTGAGACATAATGAAATTCTGAATGTTTTTCATAAATTATGATGGATTATTACATACATAAAAATGTTAAAGCATAACTCTTTTTCAGAGTTACCAGAATTTAACGTACAATTGCATCAGCGTATTGATAGGATACCTTTTGAACTACTACTTTTTTTTAGTCTCTAGATTGGGAGCAGCCAAGGTGGAAAGACTATTTAAATCCTCAGCTGTTGCTTCAGAAGGAATAAATGTTCTTTGAGTACAGATGAATTTAACAGAGCTGACCATTTGTATTGGGCTAAAGGTTAAATATTTGGTCGCATGCTGGTCACCACCATCACAGCCTTTAAGGTCAGTGGGACAAGTATTCTGTACTATGCTGCAGCAGTGAAATCTTCATCTGGGTTGCATTAATTTGTGTATGTAACTTTACATAATTTTGGGAAAATGAAGTTATCATAGAAAGTAGAATTCAACCTGTGTACATACGTCTGATATCCTAAAATTGTGACAGGTTATGTTCTGACAGCATGCTGTTTCCCACAGTTGTGCCTGAAGGTACACATGAAACTCAGTTTGTGCATTAATTCTAAATGTAGTCACAAGGACATCTCAAAGCCTGCAAAGATGTATTACTGCTTAGGGTATTCTCCCAGTGTAGCAGGTAAAAAAACAATTGTGCTCTAAAACAACGATCTAAAGAAGTATTTTCTTCCAGGAACACACATTTTTTTTCACTTCTAATTGTTTATCTTGTAGTTACTGAAGACTTTAGGAAGCTACTGCATGAATCCTAGCAAGATTTGACAGTTGTTGAAGGGAATGAATAATATGTCTTTTTGTGCTTCTTCTGTGGACTGGAGAACACCAACTATAAGGCAAAGTAAATACTGAAGAGACATTTTCAATAAAATAAACAATACTTGATTGATACAAATGGCATTCCTTTTGATTTGAGACCTAACTTTCTAGGTTTACTTGAGATGTTTAGTATCAACACTGTAAAATCCATTCTGGGTTATCCAATATAAGGCATATGGGAGCTAAAAATCTAAAACCTTTTAAAATTACTTGGCTAGATGCTTTACTTGTTTGAAATGTGCCTAAAGTTTATACAGAGAATGAAGTTCTGAAGGCCCTTAATATTTTGGGTATTTTAGAGGATAATCAGGTATCTACGTAACTAAACTTTTGACTGTGACAATATATAGAATAGCACACAATTCTTCAGAAGTGCTTACAGAAACCACTAAGAATAAATACCTATTTTACAGTTAGAAAAAGGCTACAGTATTTAACATCTGCATTGGTAACTTTAACAGTTGTACTATAAGCTTTACAAATAGAAGTATTATAACCATTTGGATTTAGCTGAGCAAATAGGAGGAGAGGAAAACGGGAATTTGAAAATCTTTAAAAATGACAAAGGTAAAAATATCTATTAGTTCACTGACAAACTTGTGGTCCTTCAGTACAGCTTTTCATCAAGCATGACTTAAACAATAGAACATTGTTGGTATCTCACCATAAACTGTCTTGTTGATAGAATGCATTCTTCAAACGTGTGTTAGAAATAGGTGTTCATATCTTCACTTTATGATATTACCCAAGCTAAATTATTGTGACCCAGGCATTGTTATGAAGCTCAAAGATAGCAAGAACAGTGATGGAGAAGAGTGATTTAACATTTAGTTGATTTATGCTTTGTACAGGACTATATTATAGTGTGCAAAAGGTACTTGTTTTGAGTTGTGGATGTACTGCATGCTCATGTAATAGTTTAGCTCCAGTTAAACAAAGGGTGGCATTTAAGCTGTAAATACTGTATACTACTATATTTCATTTTTTTAAGCAACTTTTTTATTTCCCTGTTTGTGTACAGTTCTCTATGTACATATTAAAAAAACCTAAAACAAACAAACCACAACATTTTGAGAAACTTTTGTAGTTACCTTTTGCATTTTAATTGTGTTAACAATCTAAATATGTCCATTCAGCTGTCTGTTTAGTTTGAAGTTTTCATTGCATGCTTTCAGTTTCTTTGAAAAACAGCAATAACAGTTGGACAATTAATTAAAGTAAAACATTCTTCTGCACAATTTCCACTTCCATTCTTTAGAATGCAGACACAGTGGAACACTTGTCCAATTGTAAGATTTAAAGAATCTGAGTATTTATTTATTTTTCTTTTCTTATTGGTGGTAGGAAATGTCTCACAGTAGCTTATAAACAGAATTTGCAAATTAAACATGATTTCTCATGCTCATTTATTTGAGTATTTGACTAAAATTTTCTGTTAAAATGTTTTCATAAACTTTCTGTAGCTTATTGCATGTTCTTGTAAGTAATCACGAAGCTATGTGTCAACCTCTGTATCACATACTCTGATAACGCAAGTTTTACATTTTGTGAATCTGGTTGAAATGTACAGATGTACACATAAAATAAAGCTAAAATGAGTAATTAAATGATGTACTTTCTTGTAGACTATAGTGGTATGTTCCTGCAATTGTCTTAATTCTGACTTATAGATAGAAAAAACCCTCGGTGGGACCTGTGTTAGCACAAGACTGAAGTGTGCTGTGGGCAATACCTTCATTTCTCCGTTGTTTCCATATACTGTTTTATAACCTATGGCCTCTGTTTCTTATAGCTAAACTTTAGCATGTGGGAAAAAAATGCCTGAGCAAATGAAACATCTGTAAATGGCTCGTTACAGCAGAAACTGAGGCAGCTACTTCTGTGGTTGTAATAAGGATTTGTTTATGCAACTGGGTGTATGTAGTTTAGAAAACAAATTGGTTGCAGAAATGAGAACCAGATTGATACAGTTCATCAGGTTAAGCCGGCTCACAAAGGAAAGCTGTTTAGGAAAAATATGCTTAGTCAACATGATGTAAATGTTTTTGTGGAGTTCTTTGTGGTCATTGACCTGCTGAGGTATATAGCTGCTATTTATTCCTGCTTTTGTCCCATGTACTTAATTTTCAAGGAAGTCTAGTTCACCATGAGTGTATTAGTCATTATCTCTCAGAGATGCCATTTTGACAGACTATAGTGTAAGATTTGTATTGCTTATTTTAAAGAAAAAAAAAGTTTTATTTTGCTTTATATTTTCGTAAATAATCTGTCTGAGAACATTCACTAGGAAATTGATGTGTCGTCCATGCAGACTAAAGTACTGCTTTTGGAGATGGCATCGCAGGAGCTGACTTATGAAGAGCTTAAGGGGCTTTAGCAAGTATAAAACCAGATTGCCATGTCTCAAAGTAGTGGTGGGTTGTGGGGTTTCTTGTTTGTTTGGGTCTTTTTTTTTGTGTGTGCATTTGAAGTTTTGGGTTTGGGGTTTTTTTAAATTTGTAAGTTAAAGTTGCTTTCAAGAAGAATTTTTACTGTGAGTGACGGAGGCACAAAAAGGGAAATCGATCTAGAGGAAAGGATTCAAAATACCTGAATCTTCTGATTTTGAGCTTTGGAGGAACTTGTGTAAGGCACCATGCAATGCTGTGCAAAAGTACCAGCTTTCAGAGTAACTACCAGAAGCAAGCAGCTACTTTGATTTTGCACTCTGTGTGGGGTACCTGCCTCTGCAGAACAGCTGGGTACCCTCGGGGTCTGCCTCTGAACGCAGCAGGGATGTTCCACCCTGCTCCCTGGCTGCCTGCCCTGGACCGCTGCAGGGACATCGGTGAAATCTGAGCCGTGTCTCCAGCGGGAGCCAGGTGACAGCAGGGGCTGAGAGCAGGAGAGCTCCTCCAAGGTAAGTCATCTCTGTGCCCAAACTGGAGCACTCACTCTGGGAAGAGCAATGTCCAAACGCTATTTCCAGTACTCCCCAATGGCTCATTCACAACCGATTTTTTTTTCCTTCTTAAAAATTAAGATGTGCTTGTTTTTAATACACATATTCTCCTGAAGAACAGATATTCTTGTTTTCTGAGAAGCTTAGTTTCAGGGAATGGTCTTAAGCATTGCATCTTACATTGCTTCACAGAAAGGTTTTTAAATCAGTTTCACTCTCCCTGACACACAACAGAAATGGTATGTCAGCTTTAAAATACCAAAAGTAATTAGCCTGGTAAGTTGGATGTAACCAGAATAAAACTGTGTTAAGATATTCTACATATTATAACATATATAATATGTTAACATATTATACAAACATATTGTAAATATAGGTATGTAAACATCTATATCTATATTTACTTGAGCTTCTCATACTGGTTATACTTTGTAAATGGTTGTGGGGTCTATCTTTTCTTTTAGAAGTATTTCTTGTTTTTCAAGTATTTGTAGTAAGCTTGGGCACAGAAGTACAGTGTAGGAGAAGCTTGTTCAACTGTAAAATAGGATACAAGTTTAAATTATTCAGAGAACATGAAGATTTTTATTTCAAGTGTGTTCCTTTTGGCCAAATAAATTACGGCATGTGTCAGCCCAACTCTGCTGATGGATAATAGAGCAACCCTGATTACTGACATTCCAGGCATTATAGATATTGGCACTATCAGGGGTTTTAAAAATTGTTAAAAGCTGCCTGAAAATATTATTGTAGAATAGCAGCTTGAAGTGTTATCAGTAGAAGGGGAGCCAGAGTAATCAGTAGTCTGAGCATATAGCTTCCTATTTAACATGGAGTTTATCCCAACACAACTATTTCAGAACCAGACGAAGCTGTCCCTTTGCACAGCTCCTGACTATCAGCCGAGCAGCACCTTTGTACTGTGTTTGCATTTTACATTAGAGCTGCTAAAAGCCATCTTAAGAGCTGCTTAAACTGTCCCTGGTGCTATTTTTAAAAAAAAATATTAAATCATGGTGCCTTTAAAAAGAATGTTTCTAACACCTGCACTATTTGTTCTCTCTTTAGTGTTGGAGCAGTTACAGCTAATGGATGCCTTTCCATTTCCAAACCTTGCCGGGCACAGCTTCTGCTTTTAGGACAATTCCAAGTACCCTCCCTCATTAGGGGTTATTTGTTGTTCACTAACTACCCTGGGAGAGGTGTGCAGCCCTGCTCCTAGCACTGGGCAGCCTAGAGCCTTAGTCCCTGACTGTTCCCCTGTGTGTGCACAGGACCTACCCTAAAGAGGCTGTAACTAAGTGCAAGACTGTAGAAAACAGTCATCTAAAGGCAGGATGGGAAGTACAAGGCAATAGCATTGTTCAGCATGCCAAAATGATAGGGTTTAGAAAATTATTTTTAAAAAAGTCAAAAGTGGGCCTGTTATCGCATAGCTAAGTAACTTGAGTGATAAAGCATAACAGTGCTTGAAAAGTCAGACACTGCCCTATAGTGATGTGACAGGCCCGTTGGAGGTGGGTGAAAATGCCCTGATAGAATACCTTGAAGTAAAAGCATGGAACTTAGCTAGGATGGGAAAGCAGAGCAACAGATGGGGTGGCCAAGACGAGGATGCATTGGATTATGGTGAGGATCTTTGTAGTTTGTGAAAGGGAGCAAGGAAAGGTATATTTCGCAAAATGGGAGGAAAGGATGCTGCAAAGACAAGAAGGGAGGCAGCATGAGCTTCTTCTGGAAGGCTAGAAGAGTTTTATTATTCTGAATATAAAAAGTTAGATATCCACACCAAAGATCATGCCTCAAGTTTAGGATTTTTAATTATGGCAGTGCCATCCAGGAAGTGAAAGAGAACAGTGAGATATGAAAGAAAAGAAGAATGTATTGTGCTGAAAGAATTAAAGGCAGATTCCAGACAATCTTCATACTTCATCCAGCTCTCCTTCAGAGTCAGGTGCTGCACAAAGGTACACACCCAGGGCTGTTTCCCTCATGCGGAGGGAACACTTCCTTTTCATGTGTTTTTTGGGGTCCCACCAGTTTAGAAAACTTCGTAGCTCTATTGACTAATGCCAAAGTAATTAACCAAAGACCTGTTCAGGTTCAAATAATATTTATGTTATTTTTATCTAAAGTGTTACTTTGGGGAATATTAGAACAAATACTTTGCCACATTGGTTTTCCACAAATACAAGAAAATATTTTTCTTGATAGTTTTTAAAACAAGCAAACAAAAAGAACCAACGAAGTACTGCATACTTCACTGTACCAGATCGTACGCTCTGAATTTTTTCGTAATCCTGAAGCAATGTATAATCCTTACTTTAGAGGATTGTAGTTGTAAAAGGGTTGGATAGTTTGTTTCTCCGGCACCAGGAGTTTTTAAGCAAACCCCCTGCAAAGCAAAGGTTCTGTCGCTAGGTGGTGATCTTGGCCTGTCCATGATTTCGCTTCCTCCTTTCTATGCCCTTTCCACCCACGCTGCACTTCTAGACAATGACTAAAGCAATACTCCTGTTTTAATGCTGCTTCTGAATATTATGTCTACAAAGGTAAAGAGTCCTTGCATTTAAAGGCTTAGAACAGACTGAAACTATTCGTTCTCGCATTTTTCCTCTTAACTTTATCTTTGCTTATGATGTCCAGTACTCGAGGTACTATTTATTATTTATGCCTGGTAGCATGCTTAACATTGTGCTATACGACATGAATATTTCTGAAAGTCACACTAAAAACTACAGGAGCAGATGAGAAAATGCAGAGCTGGAACACTTAAATGTTAAATTACTCTTTACTTGACTTGAATAAGAAACGTTATTTTGTTGGTGGTGGTGGGTATTTTTCCAAATAAAGGAACAGAGTAGTAGTGTGTTGCCTCAGGAATTCAGTGCACAAGATTTTGCCTGGTGATGGGTAGTAAGGAAACAGTAAAAGTGGGAGTGGGCAACAGACTGAGACAGAAGAGAATCTCTTCTTGAGGCTCTATTTTTATTTGACTTCCCATAGCAGGTGCTTTCTTTGGTACATCTCCTTTCTTTCCATGCAGTGCAGCTCTGACTCCACACCTTTTGCAGGCTGACAAAGTGGGCCCATAAAACTGGGAGGTTTTCAGGAATTGAATGTGGCGGTTTTGCCATCTGTGCTCGCTCATGCAAGCTGGGACTCAGAATCCCACAGGCCAGCTTTAGGCTCGCCTCTCTCAGTGCACGGCCATTGCATTAAGTGCTCTCATTCCACTGTGTGTTTTGGAAAGTGAAGTCCTCCTTGGCTTTCTAATTGGTCAGATTGAGATATGACATACTTCAGGAAGAAGCACTTCAGTGTCAAGACAAGGTCTTGCATTTAAATCTTTGCAAACCATTACCCAAGTGTTTCATAGTGAGAGTAATTACTCTGCAGATAGAGAGGATCTTGGTCAACTAATGCCTTGACTGGCATGCCTAAGGAAGATCAGCCTAAAAACAGCCAGATCGTCAAAGCCACATTAAAATCTCAGTCAGCTGCAAGAGAAACTTACCAGTTCCCACTGAAAGTAGAGCTATTTCACAGGACTTCATGTCCCATGGGAAAGATTCCAAACAGCTCTGTAGTGAACTTCAATTCCAATAGCTGTTACAGTAGAGAGGGAACGTGCCTGAAATTCCTCATATAAGCATTAAACCCCCCATACTTCCACTTATCTGCCCAAACAGTCCCATGATCACAGTGATTGC
Source organism: Eulacestoma nigropectus (assembly GCA_013397775.1). Taxonomy (NCBI): domain Eukaryota; kingdom Metazoa; phylum Chordata; class Aves; order Passeriformes; genus Eulacestoma; species Eulacestoma nigropectus. The sequence goes on from VZTE01004781.1 coordinate 4,089,848, forward strand.
ACATGCCCAGAGCTGAGCCACCCATTTTCATATTGAAGATTTATGACTATTTTTGTTTATTTTATAATAGTGCATTATCCTGGAACCAATCAGGGGGAAAAGAAGGACTTCAGCCTATGACAATCCTTTCAATTTAAAATCAACTCCTTTTTGGAGCAGTTAGATAGTCAGATCTTTATATTTAACTTTGTCAGGTTCTGAGTACAGATTTCAAGTAGGTTAATAAGATAAAGAAGACTTCAAATCTCTGCATTTAAAAGCCATGGGGGGTTGTTGGGGTTTCCCTCCCCCTTTTTCTTTTTCAACGAGGTTAAGCAGTCTTTGGAGTGCTTCTGCTAACTGAAGTCATCCAACAAATTCTTTCAACATGGTGAAATCTGTTAAATCTAAGCTATAAACATCTTTTAGATATCCTGTGGAAACTTCCAGTTGAAAAAATAAATGGTGAGTCCCTGTTGTAAACTTTCAACAATGCCAATAACAGCAATGTTCTGACTTTTACCATAGGTCTGAAGAATGAGTTTTCTAGTAAGTTTACAATTCAATAGTTGAATGCTCTTGCTTTTGCTGAGGGGCCTCTAAGCACAAACAACGTAGTGTGTGGATCATGTGCTTGGAAGGTACTTTAAATAAACTGTAAAGGAGAGATTTATTACTCCAGTAATTAACCAGAAAGAGTAAAGCAAGCAGGTATTAAATGCCAGAGGTGGCACGAGGGACCATTGTTCCATGTGAAAACTAACTTAAAAGTGGTAGAAGATCCATTGAGTAAGTTCACACAGTTCCAGTTTTGAACCTGAAACTTGTAGAGCTATGAGTTTTGAAGACATAATGCCTTAATTTAAAAACAAAACAAGCAAACAAAAGGGTAAATAGTCCGACCTATTGCAAAACAGGTCCATACTCAAAGGTCGGACTGAGTTACGGAAGCGCGAGAGGAACGAGCATGGATATCCATCTTCTGAGACCAAACAGCCCTGCTTAACCCTCTGAACACCCAGTACCCCTCAGCAATGCAGTCAGGGTGAACATGTACAGCTATGGCTGAGCAAGAGCTTTTTTCCCTGACTTGGTTGTCCACATGAGAGAAGGGGAAAATTTCTCTTAGTGAAGTCTCAGTGTTAGCTAAACAATGAACCCTATCCACCTGAAAAAATGTGCGTTTGAGGCTTTTAGAAGTATATCTGCTCTTTGATAAAGTGGCTATTACAAATCTTATACCCCAGGTCTGCAAGTTACCATCTAGTCTCAGGCTTCTTCAGTGTTCTCTGCTCTGATCTTCCTTCAAGTGTTTGACACTGGTCGCCCTTGGTTTGTAAAGGTTCAACCTACTAATTTCATCCTATACCTAAATCAGGGAGTTAGGACTGAACATCTAATAGCCCCATGCCAAAAAGAGCAGAAGCAGATGGTGCTGCACCTGTGTGAAAGTATTGGTGATTGTAACATTATCTGCCCAATTGCTTCCTCTGAATAACAGATGGGTCACAAACAGGTTATATCAATTGACCTTTCCAGTTTCTCTTCTGTATTTGCCAGGAAATTTTCCTTTCCAGGCTCAGTTTCACAAGCATGTAATTTAATGGTTGAATTGCTTGGCTCCTATGGTTATATAAAAATAAAGGCTGAGAGCTCAACACAAGAGCATGCACAATTTGGGGGGAATGGGGTGGAGCATCGTAACATTTATTGTTAGTTCATAGTGAAAAAGAGCCCTACAAAAACCACACATGGTCTAAGTTTTGGGTGCTCCTTTCTGTGGCAATGAATATTCTGTGAAATCTCCCCACTGCCTGCATAGTCTCTGCTTTTGTGTAAACAGCACAGGGAGTGGTAGTGTAGGCAGCGGTCAGTGGTAGACTGACCTAAGTTTCAGGTGTGAATATCTTTAAGGCTAGCTTCTTTCTCAACAGCTCCAACTCACTAACAGATGCTACTCTGTTGCCTTCTCATTCACAGGTTCTTGATGTGGTTTTTGCAGCAGGACTCTTCGGAAAGGCTGCTACCTACCCGCACTGGTTCCTGCTCCCTACTGGTCCCCCTGGCCTCCTGTAGCTCACTCCTTACAGTGACCAGGAGATTAAATAAAAATATAGGATGCATTTTTTTCATTGCCATAGTCAGCTGAGATATTTTGATACAAAGCAAAAATTCTCTAGGTATGCCCTGTCTCAGATGCACATATATTTATTACTGTAACACAAGCTGGAGTGAAGGAGTGATTCCCAGTGTGTATCAGTTCTGCAACACACACAATGATAAGCAGTTGCTCTTAACAGAGCACTTGAAGGGTTTTTAAGTTTCAGTAGTCTGCCAGGTCTTATTCATGCTGTGGTTTGCTGGCAGCTGTGCTGACTATATGCCTCTTTTTCAGTAAGAATAATTTTCTTTCGAATAGCTTTTAATTATTCCTGGAGGTTTCTCTCTGGCTTCCTGTTTTTTATTTAAGATGACACTTTTGAAAATGTTTTCATTTATGTTCTGATATGAAATTACAGCTGCTTTTGCATGCCCCTGCATTATTCTCCCCTCCTTCCCCAGTTCCTATAAAGCTTGCTGCAAGATACCCAAAATTATTTGTCTTGAACTGCTTGGAATAGATGATATTACAAATATGATGCTATGCATAAGTACTGTCAGATATTCCCTTTTTCCAAGGCTTACTTTTGGCTGGATTCCTTAAATGAGGTATGGAAAAGAAACCTTTTCCTTCATGCAGCTTGAGACAGAAATTATGCAGCCTATTAATACCTTTTTAAAATCTATGAAAACTATGAATTAAAAGAGAAAAAAATAATATTATACTAGGGGCAATCAAAATTACTGTTTGCTCCCTACACCTGGGTATCTTTTTCCAGGTGCTTTAGGGACATGCAGTACCTGTCTAACTCTGTGCATTTATGACTCATTTTAGTTATATAAGAGAAAAGCAATAACTGACTTATGCCAGACAAAAGGATGTCAGTACAGAGAATGTGCCTCTTGGAGTTTAGGAGTGAGGGGAATCAAATGGGTGTACAACAGTAAAACCTCCTCTCCTCCTTGTTCCATGGTATTCTAGGAAAGGCAATCTGCCAGGGACCAGTAAGGAATTTCAAGCTGAAGATGTGCAATATTCTTGCAAAGGTGTCTATTTTACAGGATATTGCTGTTCATTTGCTTTTCTGCCATGAGGACTTTGTGTTGCAACTAGAGTGGAAAGATATATTGGTGTAGTCTCATCTCTTATTTCGAGACCCGAGGTTATTTTAGAAAACAGCAATTCTAGTATAATAGCTTAAGTTAACAATATTCCTTAGCTAGATGAGCCCTACCACAGCTTTAGTTAGTACATATACAGGGTTTTAAATATACTTTTGCTGGTATGAGTATCTTAAAATCTCTGGTACATTTTTCCTAAGCCAAAAGACACTTAGAATAAAAAGAAACCAAACCAAACCAAAGAAAAAACCAAAAAAAACCCAAAAAACCCCCTAAAATCAAACAAAAATACCCCAAACAAACCCCCAAACCCAGACACGGCCATTTCAAAACTTTTCAATTGTGCAGGATATATTTAGAAGTCTATTGATGATTTCATGCTTTGCAGATGGCTGTTCATATCGCAAATGCCACCAGCACAAGCTATTAGCACAATCTGAAGGATGACGTGTATTGAACAGGCTTGGCAGTAGAACGATTTTCTTCCTGTAAGTGTTCATCGTTTTCCTGGGGCAATGGTATCATGAGAGAAGGGCTGAAGGTGTAGGGAAGGAGAACATGAAGAAGTCCTGTTGCTTTTTTCTGTGGCATCTTGATTTATGGGTAGAGAGAGTGTTCCATGTCTCAGTAGCAGATAGTATTTGTCAGCCCTTCAGGAGAATTACTGTTATTTTAAGCATGCTCTGATTTATTTTCATAGTAAAACTTTTGATAGATGTTTCATGCCACTGACCTTTGTAAGTAAGCACTCGTGTTTCACTGAAGCAGCAGTAAAAGCAAACCATACATTAGGAAATGCATTTCACTCATGATTCTCCATTGCAGCACACTTCATGGGGGCATCGATCCAACGTCAAAAGAAGGGGTCGATTTAGTTTTAAATCCTTAGCCTCATGACAGCTGTTCAGGATCTGAAGAAGGATAAGGCGTACCAGGTGCAATGGCTACAGAAACAAATTGTGTATGGATAGGGACAACCTCAGACACTTCAAAAGCCACGGAGGCTTGCAAAGTAAGATGTGCAGGGCCTGGCTTCCTATGGATGGCTTTCACAATATGAAGTTAAGGTGGAAGAGTAATTAATTCTGAAGTGATAGGGTCTACAGAAAGTTACGTGGGAATGCTTAGCCTAGATCAAGTGTAGACAAGTGTTGTTAAAAAAACAGGCGTCTAAAACTGATGTGTCAAAGGTCTGCATGTGAAAGACTTAATTGAGGGGTCCTATATGGTGCTGACAGAAATCTCTAAAGACCCTTATGACTTACAAAGAGTGATCGCACTAATTACTGGCTAAGGCAGCAATGACAAAGCCCTAAAACTTTTCACTTTTCTTTTTCCCCCACAGCCACAATATTTAGAGAATACAGTGAAAATGAAGCAGTAGTTGTTCAGTATCCTACCTACCTGTGCCTGCAGTGCAGTGGCCTGTTGCACACTCCTACCCCTCTTCTCCTACGTGAAGCAGCACCTTCTGTTCCTGCAGAAGTGACTTCTGCTGTCAACAGCAGTATGCTATGTCGATATCTGGAGAGAAAAAAGCTCAATGTGTCCATTAGGATATGTTTTGTTATGGGCAAACGAACAACTGGTGAGAGGAAATGTCCTGTGGAAAAAGTTGCTGAGTGATGTAGGACAGTGAAAGGAGGCAAATGAGCAGCTGATGATTTAGAGAGAGAGCAACAAAGATGTTACAGGTTGGTTCTGGGGGTAACAAACAAAGTATTTCAAGTTAATTAGCTGAAAAAATATTGGCAGTTTTAATTTCCTGAACAATTAGGACAAATAGAAATGTCTTCTGCTTGCTCTGAAAAACATCTTTTAAAGAACATCATGTTACAAAAAGAATTAAGGATTTGCAATAACAGAAATGGGAAGTGTAATAATCAGCTAATTACACCTGGACAATAGATCCAGACCTCATAAATAAGGTTTAAATAAGACTGTCTTCTGGTTAGCACTGAATGAAATCAAACCTTTTGCAAAACACATTTTGAATGAAGGCTAATTCACTTCCATATACTGTCTGCTTATTTTCTGAGGAAAAAAAGAATATAATAAAACAATGTACCAGGAAGCTAATCTTCTAAACTAGAAAGAGAAGTGTGAAATTTCAACAGTGAAATTTTTACAGAATGCCAGTAATCCTTGCGGGAGCAGGTCTCCAGTTGGTACAAATATTCAGAACTTCATCATTCAGCTTCATTTTGTAGGTGGTTTTGCAGACGCTGTAGGTTGCCCCTGGGCAGCCCAGATGCCAAGTCAAATTGTTCTGCAAATGGTATAAATGGATAAAATCGTTAGCTGTGTGTTGAGGCTATGTGGGAGGGAAGCACTGCTTCTGTTCACTACTTAATGTCTCGCCCCCCCACGGCATTCTCAAACCCCAGAGCATCCTGATGGCAGCCTCATTATTATTTGCTGGGAAGTTAATCCTAAATGTAACTTTTGACCTCCTAGAGTGTGATCAGCTTTCTGTCCTTGCAGGACTGTCACCTCTGTCACTCTGAGGCAAGTGGAAAGCAGAGCGATGCACGTGTCTCTCTGTGCCATATCAGTGCTACCAGCCCTGCTCAGAGGCCCTGTACTGGGCTGTTTCCCTCTTTTTAAATTAATCTCCCTCTTTAAATGAATTTCCCTCTTTTTAAATTAATCATTTTAAGTTAAGTTTTGCCAGACTGAGTTGCTGGGATAGGTCTTGTTTTCCACCTTTGAACAATAACAGAACTGGCACACTACCAGGAAGGGCAGTGGCTGGGGTGGGTAGGAAGGAAAGAATAATATAGGAAATAATTGTGTAGAAGGTTTTTAAGCATGAGGAAGTAGAAAATAAGAGCCAGGACTTATATAGCTTTGTGATGAGTACATATGTTCAGCTATAAGTGATATCTGCAGAGAAAATGGATCTATTTTTAGTTGGCAGGCTTTGAATCACTCTTCTAATTTGCTATCCTTGTTTTTCCCAAAGGTACTAATCCCTGCAGGTGAGTCTAAACTGGAAGATTAAATGTGAGCAACTTAGAGTGATGGGGAAAATTCAGGCTGCAAATCCCAACCCAAGATTCATACTCATCTCTGGTATGTGTGAGACTGAGAGATAAAATCACCTGGAGATTTGAACTTTGTTGGAAAACTGGATGACTGCCCAGAAGTAGGGATCGGATGGAGGAAAGGAGACCTGTGGTTCTTGCACAAATCAGGTACTCACAAGGACTGCATTTTCTCTAGCTGTAGAAACAACAAAATGTCCTGACTTCCCAAACCCCTGTAATTCTCTGCCCAGTTGATGGATAACTTTTTCTGTCTATCCAGAGTGGGCACACCACTGCCAACAGATGTTATTTGGGAGGAAGGGAAGGTCTATAGAAGTGAATGACTGACATGGCAACTTTTCTTTGTTTCTAAGGCTCTGTGTTTCCTCAGAAGCACAGATGAGGGCATAGGAGAAAGGGAAAGCTTTTTCGCTATGTGGATTACCAGTGAAGCAAAGGGCTGATTGTCTTAAATGCACTTCTGAGAAGAGAAAGTAGAAATAATGGCAACCTTTGGGTTTTTCTTCAGGAGACAAAGGCAAATTTCACTTGTTAAAGAGCTTCTTAGCACCTTCTCCGACATGATTGACACTTTATTCTTAGAAGCTACTGGAGCGCTTGAGGATAATTTTCGGTCCTTGCGAGATGAGAATGATTAGTAACTTGCTAGCCTTTATTTAATTTTTAAAAATATGGTTGTTCAAACAGTGCCTTTTGAGGTCCATGAGAGGTTGTCATATAATTGTAGGCAGAAATAGAGCACTATACAAACAGCAAGAGAGGTGAAAATAGGCCTTAAGAAACAGTGCCAGAAATTGAAGTTATTATACAGGACATCTACCTGGTTTTGAACTGCTGGTTTTCTGGTTGTACGGTGTTACACGCTTGCACAGCAGATCCTATTCTAGAGGCTCTCTTTGTAGCTGTTTTTTGATGTGGATGTGTGTTTCACATTCACCTATGCATAAATTCTGTGTGCCCTTGAGTATAAGGAGGCAGTGCCTACCTTAGCCTGACTTAACAGCCCTTGGGGCTCCATGTGAAAGACACGGCCTTGCTATAGACAGCTCAGCTGTGTTCTTGGAAACCTTTCCAGCCTCCTGTTTTGCTATTTTTTTTTTCTTCCAGCTTTTCTACCTTTTTTTTTCTTTCTTTGCAATTCAGCTAATCATCTTTGGCTCTAGAGCTTGGCACAAAGGCCTTTGTCCCACTGCTGAAGTGGTGTGTTGTGAGGTGCACTGTGATACTCTGCTAGAGAGAAGGGATCTTTGATGATATCAAAGAATTTTTATGAAGCAACACCACAAAGATCTATGTTTTTTGTACTGCTATTGGCAGGAATATCTGTAACAAAGGAGCATATGAGCTCAGACATCCTTCAGATCTGAAAGAGGAGCAGCAAACCTCAAAGTTGAAAGTAGGGTGAGGCAGTAAGTTTGATCTGATTCACAAAAGAACAGTGTAGTTACTTTCTGAATTCTGGGGCACAATTGATCTTCCCTTCCTTGATTCTCAGGACACCGTAAGTTATGCTGTACCTATGGAATCTTGTGCTTCATACACACGTCAGGATTTTGTCTGTCACCTTAACAAGGGTGATTTATTTGGTCTCACATTCCTTGTCCCCCTCTCCTGCAGACCATGGGGCTTGGCCAGTCAGCCAACACCAGCAATTAATAGTAAATAACAGATCCTCTGTGCAGTTATTTCGTGATCTGTTTACACAGACTGATTCCTGAACAACAGCAAATAGAAGGAGTACATACCTTGAACTGTTTACTCTCAATTTATGAGCAGCAATGAAGTGACTACTTATTTATGAAAGTAGTGCAGTACACAAATGAAAAAGGTAAGAAAGCAATTAAAGGGACGGTTTAGTCTAGCTGGTGGCTAACACTACATTAAAACAGGTAATTATTTGTAATGTACTGAGGAAATATCTGTTTACCACCACCTTATTGTGGCATTTACTTTATTTTCAGTGTGTGGCTGCACATGCATATTAATTTTTTAACCTCTTAAAGGTTAGAGTTTCTTACAGCTCTTTTCTGCTGTCACTTACATAGAGGCTTCAAGACAGACTAACTCTAAACCGTTCTGTGTTGTTTTCAGAAGTGACAGAACTTGCCAAATCCTTCCTTTTCCTTGAAAGCGAAGTTGTCTTGGGGGAGTACTGCTTTGCAAGGACTTTTGGAACCTTTGTTTTTTGACTCCTCTGGAATGTGACACATTGTTATCGCACTTGCCTAAGAAGGCTTTGGTTGCAGGTTTATCATATACTCCAGGCTCATGAACTATTTCCCCGGGGACCACACTGCATTCTTGATTTGCATGGCGTCTAGTGGCCAGCCAGCACCATTCAATTCCTGTCCTCTTGGCATCCTGTCTTAGAAAATGACCTTCTGTTCTCCCTCAGTATCTCCAAGTTGCTATTGAAAAAGTGCCTGCTGTTCAGGAAGACCCACAGGCGAGTCTGGCAAGAGAAAACAGCATTTGAGTCTAGGAAGTTTCAGAGATGCATATACACACACACACAAACACACAGTCATCTCAGGAAAAGCTGAGCTGTTTATGTTCCTGTCTTTGAAATGATGAAGAATACAGAAAAATTCCAAATATGTACAGTATGAAACAGGTGCAGAGCAGCCCAGCAACAAACAAAAGGCAACGCAGAAAGCCCCAACTTTCTAAACACGGGCTGAGTTGTGCTTTGCAAAGTGCTAATTCATAAGTTATTTCCAACATACAGCTGGGCAGATGCCAGGTTTTCTTTGATTCTGCCTTTTTCTTCTTCTTTTTTTAAGAACTCAGTTTTGAGAGGAAAACAATAAATAATCTCTTTTTAGGAATTCATTGCCAAACCATCTTGCAGCTCACACGGTAATAATGTAGACATTAAGGCATTTGTACACTTGGCAGGATCCCCCTAGAACATAATTTTTAATCCAGTATGCACTTAATCAATTATCTTAGTTGAGGACACACTGAAGCTGTTACATTTTTGGAAACAGGTGCCCACTATCTCCTCTCCACCAAGTAATGACCTTCTAAAAATCACATTTTACTGACAGGAAAAGCTCTTCTTTCCTTAACTACCTCAGAAAAAAAAAAAGTCTATTGTAATATCTTTATTTTTAATTAATGAGAATTTTCATAACAACACGGAAAAACATTTATTTCATCTTACGCTCATTAAACTGACATTCCAAATTTTAACAACCCATCCCCAATTGAGAAAATGGAGCAATACATTCCTGATTTATATTGTAGCAGTCCCTTGTAGATCTTAACCATTTCCAATTTAGCAAGATGAGTAAATGCATATTCAGCTGCACACATGCTGTTTTCAACGAGTTAAAGGTGGGGCACACACTTAAGTTCCTTGCTGATATGCATCTGTTGTGTGCAGTCCATGCAGTTTGATATTTTTAACAAACACAGCCAAGCTACACTCTAGAAGAGCGTTGCTCATATGGGAAGCCAGTCGGCAGGGAGGAAAGGAGTAATTTATTCCACCTCTTGCAGTCCTAGCTGGGCTCCATATCTGGGGTTAGAGGCCCTGCTAAGCAGTGACCCTAAAAGAGCATGGTTGGATAGGTCTCTGACTGCAGCCCTTCCACCCACCTGGAGGACAAAAGGAGTTCTGGGGCGCAGAAACAGGTGCCTCTGGAATGGCTGTTTCTCCCTTGAGTGTCCCAAATGTGAGCAGCTCCCGATGCTGGAGCAGGGGGTGCCCTGCCTGCCTTCAGCTGCAATCGAGTATCCCCCTCCAGGTCTGGTTTAGCCTTATCAAGGAGCATTGTACTGTGTATATTACTTAAATAAAAAAGAAAAAGTTAAAAACAATAAACTTTTTGAAGTGTTTTATACAGTGTTTAAAAACCCAGCTAAGGAACAGTGCCCTAGGAAATTTTGGCTCAGTACCCAAGCATTTTTCACCCATGTTTTGGTTTCAAAAATAGTTCTTGTTGTTAAGGCTGATCTCAAGACAATAACAAAGTAATGATGATGATGATGATAATAAAAAGATCTCCACTTCCCTCAGAGATTGGGTAGGAGTTCATATCTCTTTCAAATCTTTCTTTTAAATGTAGCCTTTCCCCATCATAGCCCTTAAGGCAATTTGAATGCTGTTAGTGACCAAACAAAGTCACATCACTGTGGACCAAGAAGCAGGAGCTTTTTCCCTTATTGTTTTAACAAAGAAAAATTTTAAAAATGTAGTTTTTTTTCTTCAAATATTTATCTTCAGCACTGACAAAGCTGATATCAAGAGCCAGAGGAATATGTCCACAGGTATGTGCTTTTCCAGTCCTCTCAGCCTCAGCAAGTTTTAAGCTACTGCTACATTGGTTGTGGTGGCCAGGTTTTGGGGCGGGAAAGACCTTAAAACTACAACATTTTTCCCCGATTTCAGACTTAGAGGGCACCCTGTTGCTGCTCCATGTCAAGCTGAGGCCAAGGAGGCCTCCTTTCTCTGTAGTTCCACTCTCGATATTATTCCCAGGTCTTTGCCTCAGACGCTGAAAGCCAGTGATGAAGTGTGCCTAGGTCTGACATGGCTATATGCTCCTGTGCTGATTTTTATGTTAATCCTTTGATTTGGTTTAACCACGTAGGTTCACACTGATTATGCAATAAGCTCTTCTGGGAATGCTGAATCTAATTGCAGTCAACTATCACCACTTTAGTCATTAGTAATATTTGTTCTGACAAGTTCTCAGGACTTGCTATCAAAACGGAATAGTGCTTTCTTCTTATTAAAAAAACCAAAAACGTCAACAATAAAATGTCGGTAATTCCTTTTCCCTCTGAGGAAATAGATGGATGTGATTGAAGTTTTTGTTGTTTTTAAATCTCTTACGACACTTTAATGTACCTGTTGAATAGAAAGATGTAAATAAAAAAAATTGCATATAATGTTGCTGAAAAATTTTGTACAATGTATATTTAAAAGAAAATCTTTATTATTTGAAATCAAAACAAAACCAGAAATATTTTTTTCTCAAAACTGAGGTTCTTTTTCAGCTAAAAGCTTTCCAGCAGACAGCACAGAAATATTTATAAAGTTTCTCGAAATTTACTTTTTGATTCAAATAGTGTTAACAATAGCAGTACAATCATCTCTAGTTATTACTACAGTCACTGATTTTTAGAGGACAGGCATACTCAGCGAAGAGAATATCTGAAACATGCTGGAATTTCTTCCCAAAACAAAATTTTGCTTATCTGATAATGACAGAATTAAAAAAAAAAATATTATAAAATACTGCTGAATTAAACTGTTCATCTGGAGTTTAAAAATACTTGAAATCTGGGAGATTCTTTGCTAACTGGGCTAGAAACCCTAGTTGAAATGGATTACATTGAGAGACTGCTGATGATAAAAGAGACAAGAAATTGCTCAACTGGACTAATACTGGCTCAGTGTACAATAACTTTTCATTCCTGACTAGTTAGATGATGTTTCTTTCCTGGACCAATTACACATTCATCTCCCCAGGGGCCCATGTCCTCATGGAAGTGTTAACACACATTCCTCTCTAAAAGTTTTTGGGCATGTCCAGCTGAGGTCATGGTAATTAGAAATAGAAAAGACCCTTTGGATCACCACACCTTTCTCCCTGCCAATGCAATTCTGTTTCTTTAGGAGGTGTATTTACAATTGATTTGACAAAGCTTTGGAAAAGTGACTCGAGGCTATGGAAACTGTTTACACAACCACGAGATCATAAGAATACTATTTTTTCTTTTTTTTTTCCTTTTTTTTTTTTTAATGTTTTCTTGTATTTTCCTTGCTGCAATTACTTTTTCATCTGATAGGCACCTGGGAATCCCCAGGAACAATCCAGTTTGGGGCTTGTCTGTCATTAGCAGCTTCCTACTTCGTCACATTGCGCATTAGCTCACTCCTTGAGCAGACATTCAGAACTCAGCACATGATGTGGACTTCCTTATCTTTTTATTACTCTGTTGTTGAGCCACTTTCTTTCCTGGAGACTCTTAAACTGTCTGGGGCTTAAACTCAAGTTTGTTACATGTGAATAACTGCATCAAAGTCAGGCCTGAAAATAAAAATTTCAGTTTGAGGGAGGTTTGGGTGGGGGGAGCAATACTTGTTTCTAACTTTTGCTGCTACATTTTGTTCATGATACTGCCTCAGTTATACTTTAGTTACTTGTCAACACTACCTCCCTCCAACACCTCCTTCAACAAGATTGAAAAGCCTGATTATGAGCTTGCTTAGCCTGGAATTATATCACTGTAATTCCACATGACAAAGCCATAACTACGTTGAAGGCAGTAAGTGTTTTTCACCTGTTTTCCCTGGAGTGAACTGGTGCAAGCCAGATGTCCACATTTCCATTGTCTCCACATACCTTGCTTGTATGTGCTGATGTATCTATTTACCAAGAGATGTTTTTTTTTCCCTGCCCTGTTCACTGCATGATGGAAAAAGCTTCATGTTCTGTCATATTAGAATAAATACCCTTGGACTCAAAGAAGAAAAAGAAATTCATATGTAATTGTTTTCAAAAGCTTGATGAGGAGGAGGCTGCCTTAATCCTAAGTGGTGGTTAAGATATAAATAAACAGAATTGGGAGATATGTTTTTTAAAACCCCATGTTCACAGCGGCCTCTGCTTTGTCAGGAGGCTGGACTGGATGATCTCCTTAGGGTCCTTCTAACCTGGCTTAGTCCATGATCTTGTGAACCTGTTTGAGGTGACAGTGGATAATCTATATGCATTGCTTGAGGAAATTTCAGTAAAAAATTATTTGGTAGAAGTTCATTTTATGCTTCTCTCTTGCACAGCTGTTTTTTCACAAAGAGCCACAGTATTTTAGAAGTAGGTCTTTTAAAATAGTTTTCAGAATTTATCTCCATGTTTCATTTGTTCTATTCTGATATCAGATACTATATGAGACCACAGTTTTGTTACTTGAGAGCTAAATTGCCTGCCAAACTCTGCTTTAATGTCAATCTGTTGCTTTTAAGGAGAAGATAAAAGCTCAAAACAAACAAAACTTAAAAAAACCCCACACAAATACACAGCAACTTTCAAACAGCATGCAGGCAGCAGGGTGCCTTATAAACATCCCTGCTTACAAAGTCACCTTTTGAAATACCAGCAATTATACTGCATGAGGCACAATTGCTACTCTTGTGCCAGTTGTCACTTTTAAAAAGATGACTATTAGTTATATTTCCTCCCTGTGAGACATTATGAAGTTGCTTAGCATTTTGAGGAAGCAAGCATGTTTTCTAAAATTCATATCTCTTAAAAAAAAACCAAACCCAAACCCACAACCAAACACCTTGGCATTTGTAAATGGCATAGGATATTCATGGCATAAATAGAAGCTCATTTTCTGTTGCAGGTGAGGGCTGCTGTCTGCACTCTCACTGCAGCCATACCACTGGAAGACTACAAAGAGTATGTACAACACACAGGAGACCTAAAAGGAAGAAAGCAGAAGCAAGTTGTGGAACAGAAAGTAAGTCTATGTCACCAGCTCTGGTGTTGAAGTATTTTTGTATCCATTACACAGAATTCTGACTCCTATCCTTGCACCACTGTGTTTTTTTAAGCACTTTTTGAAATTTCTAATAAAAATTCTCATTTAGATTCATTGAATGCTTTCACACAAAAAGAAAGAAAATAATTGAAAACCTGGCTCAAAGGCTGTGAAGTAACATGGGGCTTTTAGATGCCTCTTCAACCTCATGTTGGTCTCAACCTGTACTCATAGAAATTGGGAACACAGAGACAGATTTAGCAAAAGGGTTTGGTTTGTAGTAATTTCCAAATCTCTTTCTGTTATACTCCTTTCTTACTCTGTGTCTGACATTAAAGATGCCATTAGAGATGGAGAAATGGCAGAGACAGAAATAGAGATACTATTCTTGGGGCAAGGGAGGGGGAACAAACCCAACAAAAGACCTTTCCAAAATGCCAACCAAGTCTTTACATTGCTAACCCTAACCCTAACCTTTCTTCTGCTCCCTATCTGAGTAACATCAAGTCAGCTGAACAGACATGGAACAGGACTTAGGGTCGTTGCCAGAAGAGGCAGGAGGTGGGCATGATCTTTCATCACCTTTATTTCAGTGGCAGAGTGCCCTTGCACAAACTGTCTGGCACAGCGGTAGCATCCCACCTCCCGTGTCACCTGTTCTGTCCTGCACAGCCTTCCAGTGGCAGGATGCCTTGCATGGGGACAGCCTGAACCAGATTCATTAAACAAATGGTACTTGTGCAATAATGTGCTCTTGCCACTGTTCCTTGAGAAGCAACAGAGGCCTGGGACAGGAGTGCCTGCTGTTCTGGCCTTTCTCAGGAGCTCTGTGTTGTGCGAGCCTAATGTTATGTAATTTCTTGTGTCTGCCAGATTTAATTGTAAGCCTTTTCAGAGCTTGGGAATGAAATGGCTAGCAAAAAGTCTCTAGTGCCCAACTAATTTATGCCACTCATTTTTCATTACAATATGAATTTAATGCAGCGACAGATGAATTGTATTAGAAATCAGTGTATTAGAAAGCTCTCATTTCTTTCCATTAGTGTCAGCAGTTTTAACAAAATGCAAACTGTTCCATGTTCCTAAAGAACCACAAAAAGTTGCTTGGGAAAGGAAAATTAGGTGTTTCTCTTACATGGAGTCAAATGAAATATGGCTGATATTTACCACTGTAACTTGGTTCTGAAGGTACTTTATGTCTCCATTAGCTTCCCAGACTTTATTATATCTACAGCCTTTATTAAAGTGGAAGTTAGGAAGGGAAAT
Organism: Eulacestoma nigropectus; assembly: GCA_013397775.1. Taxonomy (NCBI): domain Eukaryota; kingdom Metazoa; phylum Chordata; class Aves; order Passeriformes; genus Eulacestoma; species Eulacestoma nigropectus. The sequence goes on from VZTE01004781.1 coordinate 4,104,865, forward strand.
AAAAAAGCAGGTATAATAAAGGGAGTATTTAAATTTTGTTTTATTAAGAATGAACAGTATTTTTTATTTTAATTTCTGAACTGTTATATTCCAGGTATAAGCCATCATGTGGTTCGATACCTACTGCTCTAAAATGTTATTGCTTCTTATTTGCATTTAGGGAGGAAAAACCTTCATTGTTATGGGTAAATAGTCACAGGAGCACCTGCATTAAATCAAAGCTAATCAATACTATGCTTAACAATGGAAAGCAAAACCTGGGAAAGCAAAACAGATACTTGAGAAGAGCAGAATTACCATTCTGTTTCTGAAGTAAGTTAGTTAATGCAAAAATTTTTTGAGGAACTCTGACCAGATCATCCCCTTTATTTTTTGAGAAAGAACAAAAATTTTCTGCTTGCTGTATCAGATCAAGTACCAAAGACTTGGTTTCATTTGCTCTGAGATCTAGAAAAGTCTGATTTCACCACCATACTTGAAACAGCTTTAATTCTTGAGAAAAGGATAAATCTTACCATTTAGTTAAACTGAATATGATTTTTCTGAGGTTGCATTTATGAAAAAGGAGGTAACTGCTCCATGACAGGCACAAAGTATTTGGTTATCAACAGTCCTGTGTTGCCCACAAATAACCCTTGTTTTAAACAAGTTTTGGTGGAGGGATCACCACTAGATTTGAGGATAGCTGGCAACCTTTTCTCTCAAGCTAGAGAGCTCAAGAGCTATTTAAGACCCCTTTATAGGGAGAAGCTGTTGAGGAATAAATTAGTGGGAGAAGTTAAAGAACAAAAGGTGGTCTCTGGGAAGAGCCTGTCATTTTAGGAAGACACTGGTGCTCTCTGCATACCACCCTTGGGTCACCTGGTTTGATTCCCTCCCAGAGATGCACAAGGACTTTGACAACTGGACTATGTCACCTGAGCTCCTCACCATGTGTATAGCCTTAGCCTGCCACTAAACTGATCTGAAATGTGGGCTTTCACATCCTTGTCAGTGCAGGAGTGAGAGCTGACAGAAGGCTGTTTCTATGGAGTACAATAACCATGTTGCAAGCCCCTAGTTTTCTTTCCCCAAATAGGGGTGGCACCTTGGTTTAGAGTTCACTGTTCTAGTGTCACTTAATTATGAGGAAATGTGATTTTTCATAAATAGAGCACAAAATGCAGAAAAAGAGATTTTAGACATCATTTTGCTTCTGAGAACAGCATAGGGCTTAATGGGTCTCTGGGCAGAATAAAAACAAAAAGAACCCCAGCTGAAGGAGTCATAATGTCATGGTTTTTCAACATGGCATTTAAAGTCAGTGAAAAGCAGAGTGCGGTGGCAGAGCACACTTATCAGTAACCTGAATCTCTAAGAGGCATAATTAAGCTGAACCAAGCAGGGCTTAAACAGGTAATACTATCCATATAATAGTTTCCAGGTATTGAATTAATTTGGTTAATAAGGTATGTCAAGCTAACCTTTTGCAAATTTTGAATATCAGCATTCATCACTGTGATCCAAGCATAACTACCTCATGCTAGCTCCTTAGAACCAAAAACATGACAGGCTGAATATAAAAGTAAAATGGCCTCATTCAACAGCACAGTCCAAGATGGGAGAAATGTAAATGAGAAAACAGCCATATAAAGAGATATATCAGAGAATAATCACTTTATGTAACTTATCAGGTATAAGTCTTTTGATCAGAAGAAGATGGAAGTTCTATTAAATGGTGAGGGCCAAAGTTTTGATGTAGTTTACACAACTACTGACAGTGATGCTAAGAACAGACTTTGTTCCTCAATTTCAGTCTTCTTCGGGCACTTTTGTTTCAAAATACCTGATTGTGTGCATATGTGATATTTGTTTCTTTGGATTCTGGATGAGAGTGAAAGGGGAACCACATCCAAATCCCTTTTTATCTCTCATTATTGTTTTGGCACAGGGAGAACTCTCAGTCAATCGTTTGGACCCACCGGCTATGAGCAGCCTGGCTTGAGGTTTAACTCAATGTGCTTTGTCTGTTCCAATGGTGTGTCTTTGCTGTAACATCATTTACTGCTGTGTGGCTGCCAGGGCACACCCGTGTCACCCCTGTCACAATGTCACTTTAGATGGGTACAGTGATAGGATTTAATTCAGCTGTCCACACAATGCAGGGTCACTGCTCACAACAAAGCAACAGCACCGCTCCAACTGGTATGGGGAGCAGGGAAGGCAGGAGAAGAAGGTGAGTGTGTGTGAATAAAACAAACAAAGATCTGTAATTTCAAGAAATGTGCTTAGCTTGATTGCTTGATAACCTCTATTTTCAGCTCAGTATGATCATGTGAACTTTGTGGCCAAAACTTTGCTGAAACAATAGATGTAGCTGTGTAACCTTTGCTAATTAGAACCATAATAACAGCACATGGCTGCACAGGAGTGCATAGTTGAGTGAATGGCAAAAGTTAAAGCCCAGTGGAAACATTTTTTGCATGCATTCATCCAAAGCCCAGTGAAGACAAAGGGAATGAAGTCTTGTGCCAGAAGCAAGAAGACCCAGTTCCTCTTCTGATAAAGTCTGGAATGTTCTGTCCAGACCTTTCTGTTTCAGGTGTTTTGAAGGCAGTTTTTGCTTTGAGTGCTCTTCTACTTCTGGGAAATCCAGTTTGATTATTGGAACACGTTCATGTATGGGCAGAGGGATATGCTGAGTGATCCAGTTGAAGTGGTAGCAGCGGCCTGACCTTGGATATCAGCTGCCTTGTCACAGAAGAAATTGTGAATTGTCTTCTAGGAAGGTTGGGGAAACAGAATGGAGAAGAACAAAGTGGGAGAGCTGGAAGCAGATGGTAATACTAATTGGTGATTATTCTGAGTTATTTGAAATTTTGAGAGCTAGTAAGGTAAAGGGAATTTAGCAGTGCATAGTCTGGTACAAAAACGAGAGGAAGAACAGATGGAGAGGTTTGAGAACTATGTGCAAGCATGGCAAGGCATTAGGGCAGACTGAGAGCTGCACTGTAGGAAAGTGCAATGCATTTCAGACTTGAATTTGCCATAATAGAAGACTTTTCCTAAAGCTTGGGTCATAAATGGCATCAACAAATTTCTTCCACAAGCAAATGCAAGCTGGGTGAAGAACTTTGAGTTATTTTCTCTCCCCTTTAGCAGTCACTGCTTGTGGGCACACCCAAGGTGCACGGACCTGCCCCCCATTAGGCAATGGAAAAGCTGTTTTTCCTCAAAGCCACATGCCCATCCAGGAGTCCAGCATGCAGCAGGACACTTGTGTTGCTTGGGCAGGGGTGGAGAAAGCCACTCTTCTTCCACTTCCACCCAGTCTTTCTTTTCATCTAACAGGAATACCCTAATCAGGGAAGTATGCATAGGCTGTTTAGCAAGGGGTCAAATCCATTCGGATGAAATTCCAGGGCTTCAAGGATAACAATGGCAGGAAGAGAGGTTTTTAAGCTGGCCCACGAAGCACCTTGTTGACAGATACGGCCTGCTGCCTCATGCTGCCCACCCTTGGAAAGCCCTGGCTGTTCCTGACACCAAGGAGAACCGAAAGCTCACTGCAACTGGAGTTCAATGAAGAAACCCCTCCATTAATTATGAAGTTATTCTGTGACCATAGTGCTTGCCCAAACCTAAATCTCCTCTTCAATTCTTTGGACATTTTAGGTATTTTATGGGATGATATGTTAGCAAAAAGGGAATTCCCCTTCGCCTCTTGCCTCATTCCCGTAGGAAAACCCTCCCATACAAACCCCAGCGTAAGCATGGTTTGCATTACAAGCCCAGGTCTCAGATATTTTCAGTCTGTACGAGGGAAATCGTGCTTTACTGATTGCTCCTCAAAGCATATGAGCCAACACACAAGTAAGATACAGCACATAGATTTTGTGTGCTTGCTGCCGATGTTGGATACAGCGGCTGTTTTTTCATTCCTTCAGTTGCTGTTTTCCCTGCTTCATTGAAATGCCCCAACAATTAAAGTAGGTAGGCAAATGGACCAGACCCAGGGCACAGGACTGCATTGGCATTTGCTTCAGGAATGCGAGTGCTGTAGCCTGGGAGATGTTTCTCTATCTGGCTCTGACCCTGGGATGAGGAAGGGGGAGGAACTGGAGGGCTAGTCCAAGTTAGAGCACATTTTTTCATTTCTAACACACCATGCAGTGTTCTGATTTCCTGATAGTGACTGTATGGGAAAATTCTGTCTTATCAATTTGTTAAAAATGCCTTTCTCGTCGGGGAATAGGAGACAGCACTCACAAGCACAGACAGAGTGTGTAGGAGTGCTTTGGGAGGGCTCTGATAATCGAGAAACTCCAAACCCCAGCAATTCAGCAAAACAAACCAGAAACTCCTAAAATGCACCACCACCACCACTAAAAGGAAAGGCATTTTTTCTGTCAGTGTAATGACCAGATCGACCTAATTTCTGTCACGACTGTTTGGTTTGTTGGTTTGGGTTTTTTTCCCAGCTGACCACAAGAGTGCACTCATGGAATGATGTCCTGCGTTGTTTCCTCCGGGTCATTTCCTTTCCCTCAGCTCTGGAAGCAGCTTGCAGTATGTGGAGGTCGGGGGTTGGGATCTAAACCCAGGTGTTTGTTTCTCTGGACATATAGATGCTGTGTCCCCTGGGGAGGAAGCCGCTGCAGCTGTACATTGAGTGGAACATACTTCTGTGATGAGTACATGGACACGTCACCAGGGACGCATGCCGGGGGTACATCCGAGTGGCACAGGCTTTGCCTGCAGGCTGTGCTTTATGTTGGTAATGATTTTCTTCCTTATAAGGGATGGCCATACTTAAAGAGAGCATATCTGAGATTCTCCCACAGTCTGGTCTTGCTGTATAGTTGGGGTTTGGGGGGTTTTTAACTCCCCCTACCCCCCNNNNCCCCCACCCCCCGCAGTGTTCCTCTATTACTCTTCTGTGACGTTCTAACATTGCAGATCATTTGTCAAATAGCCAGTAATGGCTAAACAGAGGCCCATTGTAGCAGGCACTTGCAACAATTTGTTAACAATAAATATGATGTGATTAGTAAATACCTCGTAATTGAGTTACATTATGTAGAAATACCAGCTTCAGTATTTGTCGGAATGTTGGGGTTTTTTTTTAATTAGCTTTCATCTGAAATAGTTGAGGTGACTTTTTTTCACCTGCTCAGTTTTTTCTGCACCTCTGATTCAGGACTGAAGTCAAAGTTCAGCTCTGAATTTGTATCAGATTCTTGGACTGAGACTTAGGATGACAAACTAATGATGATTAGAAGTAGAAATGTGAAGGAAAACTTGAAAGTCAATGTTCACACTATGCACAGTGTGCATGTGGATTTGACCTGTCTTGCAGGGCTTTCTTTATCGATAAATGTATTGCTGATAGAAGATGAATGATCTTTATATCCAGAGATGTACAACACAGACAACAACAGGATGAAGTTCCACTGGTTCATGAAGGAGCCTCTTTTGTGGCCTCAACTACTGATAACAGAAAAGCTAAGCTGATCTTTCACTGGTATTTAATGAACTACACATAGGAAATAAATTCAATTTTTAGGGTGCCAGTTCAAAATAACTCAAGATC
>VZTE01004781.1:4112586-4217231 GCA_013397775.1 Eulacestoma nigropectus
GGAGGCCGGCGGCAGCGATGCTCCCGCTTCTGTGCTGAGTGCAGCGGGTCCTCGGCTCTGGTGAGGCCGCACCTCCGCTCCTGTGTCCGCTCCTGAGCCCCTCACTACAACACGGACATTGAGGGTGGGACGGTTGTCAGGCGCTGGAACAGGCTGCCCACGGAAGTGATGGAATCACCGTCCCTGGAAGTGCTGAAGAGATGCGTGGACGTGGCACTTGGGGACATGGTTTAGTGGTGGACTTGGCAGTGCTGGGTTAATGTTTGAATTAAATGATCTTAAAGGTCTTTTCCAACCTTAATGATTCTGTGGTTGAAAGTGTGGTTCTTCCCTGTTGCAGGCACACTTCCGCAATTGTGCTTCTCTCTGTCCACAGCTAGAAAAGCCTGATGGAAAGAAGTGCTTAACCATGGAGCTTCTCTTATCCACGTGTTGTCATTTCCCACTTGGGCACACTCACTGGAGGGTTCTACATCAAAAACTTGAATTAACATCTCGAAAAGAAAAGCAGGTTTGTGTCGGTACATACTGGTTTCCTTCTCCTCTCCTTAAGGAGCGTAGTCCGTACCAACAGTGAAACCATATTGTCCTGCATACTTGGAGGAGGTAATTCTGCCTCTCTTGGGTGTCAGATAAAACATTACTCTCTTATATATGTGCTGTTCTCCAGGTAATGAGGGAAATTCCCCTCTCAAGGTGAAAGGAACTTGAAGCTTTGCTTAAATGTTTTGAGAGCATTTGATAGAAAGTGACATTCGAAACACCAAGCATTAAGTTTTATAGCTCAGAACAATTATTGGGCCATATCCTAGAGGTTTAACTCAAACCCTTGTTTTTAGACTCACTGCTGTCTGGAATCTAAACTGAAGTGTACTGACATCAAACACATTAGGTATTTGGTTTGCTTTTCAGGAACATCCTTGCAGGGTAGCGTCTCTGGAGAAATTAAAAGGCAAAAATTCTGCTTTGGGGCTTTCAACCACTTGTTCTGAGGTCTGGCCTATTGTAATTGTATTTGGTTTTTACCTGATGCTTCTTTCCAAATGGTTAATTCAAGGACAAACAGTTCTTAGCTGTAAGCAGGAGCTTTAGTTCAAGAGTAGTTCTTGATATTGGGGTTATTTATATGAATCCACAAAGCCCATAAACTCTTCCTCTGAGGTAAGAGTTATTACAGATAATCAGCAAGATTAAATACCAACAAAAGTTATTATGAACCCATATATGACTGCAATGATTTTTTTTCCAATATTTACTGAATAACGTGCCTGGGAAGTGGGTCTTAGTTTGGCTCTCATGGTTGATTCTAAGCCTTCTCTTACCCATACCCCTGAGACTCTGGTTAATTCTGTGGCACAAAATATTTAATTATGTGCTCTGCCAAGTGAATACAAGGTCTCAAATTGAATTTCAGCGTCCCTGGGCAACTATTTTAGACAGTTTGGTAGAATGTAAATGCATATTTTCTGCGTGCCAGATCCTGGCTCCATATCCATCAAAGTAAATCCTCAGTAGTTCCACTGAAGGCTTGGAACAATCTTAAATTATGTTGTTGAGGTCACATTGTGACCCTGAAGCTCTGGCAGAGACCCAAACCAAGAAATTTGTGTGGGAAACTGGGGAGGGAATAAATTAGCACTTGCCTATGCTTTTTGTGGGAGTAAACTGTTACAAAGGTGTGAGTTAAGATGAAAGCTCCTCATGGTGGTGGATATTGCTTTCCAGCTGTTTCTGCTCTGTGTGTGTGTATGGGATGAGTCCCTATTTTCTGATGATGCTCTGTCTCAAATAACAACCAGTATTGCTTTTACATTCCCTGACTGTCCCCGTCCCCCTCACTGCCTCCAAACAAATATCGCTTAATCTTATAAAATGAAAGTCCATGGGTAAGTTCTAGTCTGGATGTTTTTTTTTTCCTCTGGTGAATTTAATCCTTCATTTTCTCTCTCTGCCAAATGCAAGTGGCAGGTCTAAACAGTATTAGGTAATTGTGGTTGTCATACTGCAGATTGCACTGTGGAAAAAATTAATTGCTGTTTTTTCGCCCAAGGGTTTGAGCCACGGTCCCTTCGTCTGCCTGGGACAACGTCGTTTCCCTCCCCGCTGGGGCTGCGCTCTGTGGAGCAGCATGAAAGGGCTCCTGTGCAGCTGCTCTGGGTGAGTGGGCGGGCACCTCATTCAGTAATAACAGCTAATTTATACAGCCATGAACATCCACGGCTATAAATAAACAGTTCTGACTGACTTTGCATACTTAATATGAAACAAGAGAGACTGATGGACTGGGAAGAGAAATCTGGTGTAAATGTTGTAAAGGCCAGATCCTTACGCAGGGTGCCTCAGTAAAGGCTTTTGGAAATCACAGGGAAAATGTTGATTTGTGAGCAATGACACATTTTCCTCCTTTCAGGGCTTTGTGGATGTGAGAGAAAGGAACAAAGCAAATCCAAGATCCCAGCAGTTGTGTTTTGGGGACAGGCATTCCTCATTGCTTTCCCGAAGCGCATGGCTGGAAGCCAGCTTCTCTCGATACAGGATGTAGCAGAGAGAAGTGCCTCTTCTGAGCCCTTTTCAAAGAAATAAACAACATCCCCCATGATTCTCCTCAAAGCCTTGTAGTCCAGCAGCTCAGTCACCACATCAGATCCCAAAGGTACCCCTGGTGTGAGCAGGAGCTGAGGGTGAGGCCTGCCATTTGGCTCCTCTGGCTGGAAGTGGTAAGACCTATCCCTCTGTGCTGGGGCCCAGGCTTCGTTTTGACTTTCTGACAATTAAACTGTTTGTACTGGTGTATCAGTACAAAATAAAAGAATTAAAAAAGAGAAGAGCTAGGGACAAAAATACCCAACAAACCTGTACGGGGAGTTTCTGTAACTTTCTCTTCCCTAATTCCCCTCACGTTTTTCTTCTGTCAATATATATCCTTTGACCAGCATCTTTCAGCTGAATTCTTTCTATGTTCTGCGTTAGCTTCAACAGAAAAGGAGGGAGGAGTGTGTTTGTGTGTGGGCATGTGTACTTGCTTACATTCCCTTTGCAAAGTTAGCTGGAGCGAGTTATCTAGATAAGCTGGGAATTACTGAATGCATGCACGTCTCTCATTGAGTTCACTTAGTTTACAGTCTAGGCCTAGTATGTTAACTTCCCAGATTAGAATTTTTATCAGGTGCTTAACACATGAGAAGAACAATCTTATGTATACACATTATCTTTTTATTGCTCACAGGCAGCTTACAACGTGTTTCGCTTTTACTAAGCTCCAGCAGCATTTGAAAGGTGAAAATAACACCCCGGTGAACTGCGTGCACAGTAGCTCTAAGCGAGGGTTTTGGCAATGAGGATGGAGTTAGACATTTAAGTACTGCAACTGGTTTCAAATCCTCTTTGAACGCAGGAATAATAACAGAGATTTTTCTTTTCCACATTGACCATTAAGGAACACTTATGCTACTCTCTGTTTTGCATGTTTATTGGAGTTTGCAAAGCAGATCTCCAGTGTTTTGGATGGTAACAAAATGTTGAGGCTAATAACAGAAATCAACTATATTGAGGAAAATTAGTAAACATGTGAATGGAGTGTAATTATATGGCAGGCAGCTTTATGTTAAACAGTGCTTTAAATTAACATGCTTTCTGTCAAAGCAATCATACAGTCAGTGTAATTAGGTTACTTTTGCTGTGAGATTAACTGAAACCAAGAAAAAGGAAGAAACTGTTGCCTTCAGATTTCCTGTTAAAATGGAGGGGAGATATTAAGTATATTAATATTACAGAAAGTTTCTCTTTAGAAGAACTTGGCTTCATGGTGAACTTTCTTAGCAGACATTTCTAATTACGGTGCTTGTTAGCCCAATTTGTTATCTAGCTAGCTTGGAAGTCACAGCACAGTTAAAATTATCTCTCCTCTTAATTTTTTCCAGACTTGATGAAGGGCAATCCAAACAAGAGCTGGCTTGCATTCACAGGTCTTTTACAGAGTGGTGCCAAGCTCATGAGGGAGTGCATTTACCAGTGACAATTTTTAACCATGGACACATCCTCACGTACGTTGTGCAAGAGATGAGAAATCTGTGTAAACAGATGAACACAATTTTCTTATTCATAGCAGTTGCAGAGTTATCATGAAAGAGGCAAACATTTCATATTTTCCACCAGTTTTCCATATGTCTGATGTCATAATGGCTTCACCAGAAGCTGCAATGCATTGGACAAAGGATTTATCACAGCTGCATTTATTTTCCTCTACTTCATGGCTTCAGCATTCATGGAGAGAGTGCTTGGCTTCAAGAGGAGGATTCACTTGCCTTTCCGCTTGTGGTCCAGTATTACTATTGAATCTCCTGTTTGGAGACAGAGGAGAAGATATTATTGAGGTGTTGGGGGGGGAAGGCACAACAGGGAAGTCCTTTCACACATCAAGCATGAGGAGGATGTGAAACTGGCCCCAGCCTCTCAACATCCCTGGGGAACTCTACCCATCTGGGAGTGGGAGTACACTGTGAGTGCATGTCTTGAACCAGCTGCTAATGCTGAAGTGCTGCAGAAGGCAAATGAGCCTGGGATGTCCCCAGCAAGTAACGGATTACTCAGTGACTGAGGAATGATTTGAAATCTGCCATGGGCCACACCCATTGAGAATAATAGTGCTTTGCCAGTGGGAGAAAGTATCTGCCACCAAACAAACCTAGTTTGTTGTAAGAGTATGTGAAAAGCTTTAAAAATAAAGCATGTCTGGAAGGGCAGCAGATGAGTAATCCCTGCACCTGGGATATCTGGAGGATCCTCACATGGCTGGTCAGGACAGCACAGGCCCTACTGAAATCCCACAGCATTCTGAAGCACCAGTTAGGGACTGATTGTGCTACTATGGGGCACCCAGTGTGGCAATAACCAACTATTTATGGGTACCTTTTCTAACACACTCTCTCAGCCTCTCTTCTTCCCTGCTGATGTTCATTCACTCACAGGAAACTTTTCTTTAAATGATCTTTCCTTGTCCATAGACCTCAGAGGCTCTGAAACACTAATTGCTGTATTGTATTGGTGTGTACTGACCAAATAGATATTTATGGGGGAGGAAAAAAAAAAATACACCACAAAGAAAAAAAGTGGCCTGGTAGGCCAGGACCAGCATGTTAACCAGCACTTGTTAATGTCTGGCCTGAATTCATAAGCCCTGGTTTGCCAGAGGTTCTGATCCAGTCTGCCTCCAATGGATCACCAGATAAACATATCACCAAGAACAGGACCTGTGACAAATAGTGCAGGTTTCCTTTAAACAGTCAGTCATCTCTGCCTGAGGGGTAAACTGCAGCTTTGGGGAGTGACAAATATGAAGGACACAAATGTGCCATCACAGGTTTGTGATACAACTAGGACAAATGGATGAGTCAAAAGTAAATATTCATATTTAGGTTGCAAACTCTGGGATTTAAATCCTCTAAAATGTGAGTTCCGTTCATCATAGGCAATATGATGAAATTATGGATATAAACATTATTTGGTTACTGAAAGGAATAGATAGACTCTGGACTCTTATTTGTTTTTATAGGCATGATACAACAAATCTTCTGGAAAGGAATCTCAGTTTAAAAATCCCTCCTGGATACTGTAATAACAAAGGGTGGAACCTGTGTCTGGAGTAATAAGTACATGCAGAACATCAGCATTTTAGCATTCACACAAAAACTGCTATTGATAAGCCTGTACCAGTACAATGGTAGCATGACTTCATACCCCACACAGTTGCCTTTGCATCCCTTTATTTTCCATTCGGGTTTCTGCAATCTCAACAGCTGCTCGGAATAATGACAGCATCAAGAATTCAATCTTATTATAGTATTGCTTTGTATTGCACAGATTTGTGAGCTGCCACATAGGCTGGATTTCCCAAGGCTACAGGGTATTAAGGGAGCTTGGTTTCAAAAGCCCATAAATACAAAAATAAAACTCAGGGAAAATAATCAGTTGAAAAACATGTTATATGAATTTGGAAAATACATTGAATGAAAAAGTACTCCAAAAAAAAAGAGGAAAAACTGGCTAAAGAGAAGATTGTTGTTTAACTTTATTTCAGCCTTAGGTAAATAGGTTTCAGCAATGTCTTCCCAAGATATTTAAGAGCTCATAGAAGATCTGGAAGAGCACATCCATCTCTGCACTGAGTATGGGAAAGTTATTCCACCATACGTTTTCTCTTTTTCCTGAAAGCAAGGGCTCTTATTCTTGTTGTGCTGCCTTATCCCTTGCATTATAATATCTTTAATTTTTGTTTTGCCCCTGACAGTGTTCATCAGCCAGCTGCTGGCCAAAGCTTTCCCTTCTGGAGGACAGCAAGCGTCCAGATGGGTCTGTTGGAGCTGGTGCCCACTCTGACAGTCAGCCTCCCTTTCTCCCCTGTTTCTCTCCCGAAGGACAGTTCCACCACCTGGGGATAAGCATTTCTCTGGGACAGGCCTTGGGCCTATAAAATCTTGCAAGGGGTTTGCCAGGTGTCTCTCAGGAGGCTTTTCAATCACTAGTGGAGCAAGTAGCTGTTGCTAGCTCTCTACCTGCATTTCAGAGTATTGAAATGAAGCAGCTGATGAATGTTATTTTGGGTTTTTTTCAGATGTTAGATGGAAGACAAATGAATGTGCTCCATCTTCAAATGCTGGTTCTAGATAAGAGACCTCACTTGAAAGGCTGCTCTGTCTGATGTGGAAAACTTTGATCCAAATTTCTCCCAAGGATCTGGTTGTCCCAACAAAAACAAACCCCAAGTGAACACTGCTTTGCTTTATTTTTGAGGATTCTAGTTTGACTGGTCAAAGAAACATGAGATCAATTGCCTGTGTGATGTTTTCCACCCATCAGGAATGGGAGAAACTATCACATGGTTCATCTTTGGTACTCAGACCCTGCAGCCAAATTCTTGGCTGAGGTAAATTTATGGCAGTAAAAGAATCAGCTCATTGTTTCAAATTATCCTCTTTGGAGTTTCTCTATTGCTCAACATTGTCTTGTACTCTAGAAACTCTGGGATTTAAAACAAAAAGAAGTCATTACTGGTACTATTTTCTGTGCCTCTCAGGCTGTGCAGCTGGGTTGCCTTAGTTACCACCAATCCAACTGTGCAAGGGGAGGGAGAGGAGAGGCACATGAGAGATAATACATTTTTAAAACCTCCAATACTGTATGAAACAGTTTGTCTATAAATAAGAAAATGAATTTAGGGTCTGGCATCCTGAAAAGGAAAAAAAAAAAGGTTGTATTATTCTACAGCCTAGATTTTCCAGCTCTCAGAAATGATACTGCATCTTTTCGGTCAAGCACAGGATGTAGATTTAACACTTACTTGCTTGAAGCTGAAAGCTGCCATCTGTAGACTTTGGAATAACTTGAAACTAAATATACCTTTAAGTGTGAAAAAGAGTAAATATTTATGTAGCTGGTTTTAGGAAAAATAATAATGGCCTGGAATTATAAGGGAGTGTGGAAGAGCCCATGTGAAGCATGGTGTGCTGTGGAACAAGCTTCATTAGCAGCCTATGGTCTGCCACAGGATGTAAGTCCAGAAGGGAGCCAGGCTTGCCACTCTGGTAGAGCTGTTTGTTAATCGCTTCTTGCACCTTTGAATAAACACATCTGGGCAACCGTTCTTCATTCAAGTGGGAAAGAAATAAAAAGAAGCAACAGCCCAGGATTTTTTTTCCTCTGGGGAGAATCCTGGTGCCAGCAGCCCAGTCAGAGAGCTCTGCCTTGTCAGATCCCACCATCATCAGGTCTAATTTTTTGGTGGCATCAGATGTTATGAGAGAAGGTGTTTTCAGATGTGCCTATAGGAACCTAGCAGATAACTGCCTTACCCTGTAGCCCAAACTGCCTTTGGGGAATGAGGAGGAAGCAAGAGAGAGATCAAAAGTGCTCTTCCACGTACTTTTTCTTTTGGAGGAGGTAGGCAGGGCATAGAGTATGGAAAGATGAGGAGGTCTGTCCACCACCACCACTGATTGTTTTGCCTTGTGTGTGGGGGTTGGTTTTTGTTTCGTTTTGTTTTGTTTTCTGCAGGATCATTTTAACGGCATCCTCTGCCTTACTGTGATGGGAAGGAGAGACAGGAAAGGGTAGGATGAAAAAAAGTACATGAAGCCATGTTTGCTGTGGGAACAAAGGTATGTTGGAATAGCGTCTTCCTTCCATTTGCAGCTCTTTTTTCTCTGGCAATGCTGAACCAAAGATTTGTCTCAGTCAGGAATATATTAAGACTCTGGGACACTGTAATATGGAATAGCTTCCCTGTGGCTGTGTTTCAAGGCTTATTGGGACTTCATTATTGATACCAGCTTAAGGAAGTCCTACTCTTCTCTTAGGTGGACACAGCTGGGAGGTGGATCAGGAAAAACACTTGGCACCAACATGGGGAACTGTAACTCAAGGGGAGTGTCTTGCTTGTGCATGAAAACACCATGTAATTGTTAAGGCCAGGATTTTGTGGCTCCTTTGGAAAATACCAAGTATGCATGGAGAGGCAGACCCACCACACAGATGAGGCCTCCAGGGATCACAAGAGCACACCAGATATCAATGGAGAATATTGTGTATTGTTTATATACATATTCTGAGGTTACATTCATGCTACCACAACTGGGGTGCTTTTCAGCCTCTCTGTATGCACAGAAAAGTTGAGTGCTTGCCCCAGTTTCTTTAGTCAGCTGTTGAATATGCATCTAATTTTTGCAGTTAATTTAATCTCTGCTTGGCACAACACTTTGTCCAATCAGTTTACACTTTGGAAATCAAATTATTTTAATTCTTATTATCTCCGTTTTATGCAGCAGGCATACTCTAGGCCTAAAATTACTAATATGTACTTAGTGATGAAAAATATCTGATACCTACATGTATCAGATATCTCATATAAAGACTTATGCCATTATGTAGTGATGATGTGGTCTTTGTTTAGTAATAGTTACTAATTATGTGATGCCTCTTAAACCAGAGCTAGTGCAGAAAGGCTGCAGATCTGTTTTCTTTTACCAGCAATCCTAATCTCATATTATGTTTATGCAGAATGCGGCCAAAATCTCCAAACACAGACGTGTAGAGCAAGCATCTTGTTTGCAAAGGTAGCAAGCGGTGAAGTTGGTTATTCAGCACATTTGAAAGCCAATCTGCTGCTTTTAGGTAGCTGAGTACGGATGGTGAGAGACTAGCTACAGACACTCTACTTTGGCTTGACAGGCATGTGAGACTTCACAAAATGGATCAGGCATCAAATGTTCCCTGAGAACAGAGGGAGGTTGTCTTATTTATTTTCAGAGGTGTTTTTGCAGTGTTTTTTCTTTCATCAGGAAGCCAGTTTAAAAAATTGCAAATGTTCACACATTTGTCCTAAATAAAATACACACGTTTTCCTGACAGAAACACTTTCATCCTCAAAAACTCAATCTTGAATGTAAAACGAGAGGGGAAACCAGAAGGAATAATAACGACAATAACAATAATAATAATGATAATATCCCATGCCAAACCCCCAGAGGTGCTTCCTCAGTTCTCTCTTTCTTCCACCTGTTAAACATGCTCTCCTAAACTACTCTTTTTTTTTTCCCTGCAACTGCCCATTTGTTCAAGGAAGCTGCCTTTCTTTTTTTTTTAGGTCACTACTGGTTATACCACTACTAAAACAGGAGGGAGAAATTCTCAACAGTTTGTAAAATTTTCCAAAGTGCTGTTTTAGTCATGGACCTGCTGCCGCAGTGCTTTTGCTTGGATACACTAATGCATTCCTGTAAATTTTCAGTAAGCACTGATATTCCCTAGGCTGACAAATAACATGTGATGCAGGTGTAAGAGTTTTAGCCCAAGACATGTGGCTTCTCTGGACCCTTCTTTGAGCAGGAATTCAAAAGCCAGTGATTATGCTGGTAAGAGCTGCTTCTTGAGCCACATTAGGGGAAGCTGGCCCAACCTTTGTCTGGTAGGGTTGGGATCCTTGCTCCAATTTGTTCTCTGTTTGTTAGCACGTGAGTAGAACCCAGCAATCGCTATCTGACACCCAAATGCCACCACCACCCCTCTTCCCCAATGTACTCGTGCCCCCCTCCTCTCCCTGCCTGCCTGGTCAACCACAGCAATTCATTTTAGGGGTATTTTTTTCATATGCATAGAAGTAATGAAGAAAACTTGGACTGACCCCATATCATACGGTTGAGGAACTCTCCAAAGTTGTAGCAGGAGACGACAATGGCAAGGCTACCGGCAAAAAAGGCTGCTAGCCCAGAGGGGCTGAACAAAGCAAAGAGAGGATATACCCACTCTCCTGTTACAGAATAAATCCACAGGACCCTAGGCAAGGAAGGAGAGAAATTACCTTTGGTTAGGACCATTCAGTTAGAAGAACCACTTCATCTTTTCCAACTCCTGAAGGGCTGAGTTATCAAAATAGACGACACAGACAAAATTAGCTCAGCTGTTGATATATCTCCTCAGCACTTGGGCTATTTGCTCTGAAGCACACTTGAGTCACTGCTAAATTAGATGGGTTTCAGTGCAGGTTGAAATGCACACAATATTCTGCTGTCACCCTGGTGGCATTGGCTATTAACAGCAGTAAAAGCACAGTAAAATCGCAAAATGTTCAGGAACAGGGATGTGCACTTGGCTATGCTAAGAGAAGCTTGTTCAAATAAGCTCTCACATATGTTTGCTCTTTAGTTACAACAGCTTTTCAGCCCCTATCCAGATCCCTAGAGTCTGTGGAGACACAGAGCTGTTCCTCCCTGTCTCAATCCTTCTGCTGTTGACCACTGTTTTGAGGAGTGGAAAGAAGTTTTCAGGAGGTAAGACGGCAAGGGGAATTCTCCAGCACCTTTTCTTTTCTAAGAGGAGGAAGAGAAGAGGAATGGGTAGGTAGAAACAGATGTGGCTGCTTCACCCTTTTGTGAACTGTTTGGAAAGCATGGTTTGGAGAAGAAGGAAAAGAAAGAGGATTAATATGTCTGCTTTATAGGGTTTCTTTTCTTCTAATTGGGCCCTCTCTTTGTGCCTTTATTATTCTCTCTGAAAATATCTTGTAGTGCCTGTCAGTTCACTGGTGATATGTTCATTGTTTATGGCTCGTAAGAGTGTTTGGTAGAAAACGCCTGAACTTAAGAATATAAAAGTAATCTTTTTTATACAAAGTATAGGAAAAAAAAATTTTTTGTGAATAAAATTATTTATCTTTGTGTTGATTATGTAAAGAATTTAAGAAATAGGATAGGTCTTCATTGATTGTTATCAGATGTGCCATTTTAGCAAGGGTGGCACTTCCCTAAAACAAACTTTTGGGTCAAATGGTC
Source organism: Eulacestoma nigropectus (assembly GCA_013397775.1). Classification (NCBI taxonomy): domain Eukaryota; kingdom Metazoa; phylum Chordata; class Aves; order Passeriformes; genus Eulacestoma; species Eulacestoma nigropectus. The sequence continues at coordinate 4,123,908 of VZTE01004781.1, forward strand.
TTAAAAGGTTTAATTCCTTATTAAAAAAAAACCCATATCTGAGGATTATGCCATACTTTCCACCACCAGTGCTAATGTGGGAATGCAATCACAATTTTTTCTGATGTCATCAGCCTGCTACCTTACGCTGAGCATCATGCCTCAAAGAGAAGTGACAAATGGGCTGCCCCGCTATCCTGAAACTGTGTCGTGACACTGAGGAATGGGAGAATGCTAAGGAGGAAGGAAAAAGGCTGAAAAGATGCTTCTTCCTTTCTCTAGTAGAAGAAGGAAGGAGTGGGTCATAAAAAGGTGATTTTGTCTCGACTGTAAATTGAGATTTACTAATCCTCACCTAAGGGATAAAGTGGAGAAATGGAGGGGATTGATAGTAGAGCTGTCTGGACTAAGCATGGAAGTACTTAAATGTAGCCTCATTTTCATCATTCAAGATTCTTTCATCTAACAAACAGAGCTGTGAAACACCTAAGTAATTAAAGAAAAATAAAAGCCTACAGGAAAGGCCCCTAAGAGGTTGAGCAGAAATACTGAAGTCCAGGTGCTAAGTGGAGCCTGTGCAAATGTCAGCATGTGTTCTTCACTGCACAGGACTCCTCTTTTCTTATTGTGTCTCCAACAGTAAAACAGAGAATGACAACCACCTTTCTTTTATATAACGAGGAACTAGATTGTCTTGATGCAATTTGGCCAGCTAGTGTGTCTCATATGAAGCACTCCAACCTGTATTTTCAAACCCAAATAAATGACTATGCAGGGTATTCAAAGCCACAGTGAAACCCTGCTCAGGTGTCCGGTGCAAGGTGTAACTGGCTGCTCAGTTTCTCTACTGCCTCGGAGGGACCAGTCTCAGCCCATCAACACTGCAGCGATGGCAGTGACAGTTCAGGGAGAGGCTTGGAGGAAGGACTCTGTTGCTTGTGAAACATATGGTGCCCAAATGGGGCTATTAAATCGCCAGGTTGCAGCACCAACAGTGAAATATGTATGTGTGTTAAGATTTCAGTGCACAGGCCAGAAAAATTTTCTGTTGATTGAAAGCTGTTGTCTGTGGTTTGCAGGGAACCACGAATTGGAGGCAAAAAGAAAGCAGGCAGGAGTTTCCTTGCTGATTTGGAGACAATATTGACATCCTAATATCTTTTACCCAGTCATCAGGGGCCTGGTACACAGGGGACAAGCACTCTAAGGGACCACCTTCCACTCAGGACCCTGGCAACACAATGCAGCACCAACTCACAGAAGATACTGAGAGGGCTCAAATGTGTTGATGCTTGTGTTGATCTTCATCCTTTGGTGTGGATTCAGGTCCTCATATGAGCCATGTCTCCTGAGGGGTGAAATTGCTCAGCTGATAGGGATTTTAGGTGAAAGAACGGCACACATGGCTGTAAGAGCAGTCTGGTCTCAAAGACAGTAAAACCCAAATATTGTCATAAGACAAGCAAAACAAAGCTGGCGTTAAGCAACTGGGTGAATCAGAACATAGAAAAGGAATTTAGGAAGCCATGGTCGTAATCCTATTAGGCTCTGGGCTGGATTAGAATAAATGGCTCCTAATTTGCTTATGTAATGTAGCAGTGAAGTCCCCTGCTTCCACAGCCACTCTGATGGGTTTCGAGTCACTCAAGTGTTTAATCTGTACAGTTTATTTTCTATTTCAGATTTTCACTCACTGGGCTGAAGACGGTCTCTAGCTGAGAGTGAGAACTGGTGAGTATGAATGGGAGGCATGGGTTTTCTCATAGTTCCAGTGACTTCTCAGAAGTCTTTGCATGAGGACAAGTCACTTCCTTGCTGACCAGTATCCTCCTGTTGTTATACAGGTGTTCTATGTTCTCCATCCTAGAGCCTGGATGTTTCCTTAGCTCTGGAAAGTTGTATCACAGCATATCCTGAAATTATACAGACCCCTTCCTGAGCTGGGTCTCAATATAAGGCATCCTCTGAGAGGTCTGAAGTGTTGGCAGCTGCCCATGGAGCGGCAGTGCCTCCATATCCCAGCACTGCAGCTGGGAGGCGATGAGCAAACCTACTCCAGGGGTGCATGACACACACACAGCAGGTGGACAGATGGCTATGAGCTGTGGGAGGTGCTGATTAGATATAGTTTATCCTCTCAGGATCATTCTCCAACGCGTTGAGGATCAGCTGATGCATTGCTGGAAATGTGGGCAGTGTCCACTGGTGGCGTGGGAAGAGGTAGTGGGGCAGATGCCTCCTCGCTACCCACCAGTTTGCACCTGGCTCCAAGTATCGTTTTCTGTCTCAAGTTTCTAAAACTAGCCACGTGTCCCTGCCAAACACCAAACTGAGTTTTACTCCTCTCCTGCTCCCATGACCCCCAGACCTTTTGGGATTTGGTGTTTTTGCAGTGACCAGGACAGCAAGTGGAGGTTAATTTGATGGTACAGGTAGAAATAAAAATTCCAGCCCAGAGGAAATTACTCAAAGTATCCCTGAGTTTATGGCAATTTAATTACTTTCCTATAAGAGGCCTTACAAGAGCAGGACACACTATGTAAGGTCCCAGGACCTATATTGTGTTTGAAGAAACCTGCCTTGCCTACATTTGGAAATAGTTTTCATGAGTCTCAGCTGAAGTTTAAATGATTTCTCCACAGAACAGACTGCTGACTTCCATGTGTCTGGGTGGGAACTTTAGATCTAAAGTACAGCATTTGGCCTTATTTTACAAAGTAGATAACTTGAAGAAAAAATACTTAAATTCTTACCAACTGATATACAGAAAAGCGACAAATCCCAATAGGATCAATCCCTTCTTCTTTGCTGGGTAACGATGCGGCAAGGCAAGGATTTCCAGGAGAGCAAATGGAAATACAGCCGTGTGCTGAGGAAAAAAGAGTCTGTCACTGACTGATCACAGTGCCTCGACTTCAGTCATTGCTGATCACAAAGTTCAGGCAGCTGCTCATGAGCAAAGCATTATTTAACAATACTGAGTATATTTGTATACTAATGTGCATACTTCATTTTTTACAATAAAGAAGTACCCCTACAGTAATAAGCACAAAACTTTTCTTGTTAATATGATGTAAAAATGAGGTTTGCCTGTAGCATGATCTATGTTTATAATAGGTGAGCTCTGCTTTTGCATTTTGTAATGCAATAACTTTTTTTATAATTCCCATTAGAGTACAAAAGATATAGAACTCTATCATGATGTATGGTTGAGGATGTCAGAAGAGTGCTCCTTGAACTCACTAAGCAATTACTGAATTGCCTTCACGTTCTCTTGAAGTCGTTATTGTATTTTGTATAGTGTCATTTATTACTTTCTCCAGTGCAATCCCAGTGTGTTGTTCTTCCCTTTGTAAATGGAAAAATGGATAAACATACCAGAGACTTCAGTTAGCTGTGATTGAAGGTGATGAAGGAACTTTAAACAAGCTTATCCAAGAGTGAGAAAGGAGTTAAATTGCTGGAGAAATGTGTTTTCATTCTCTCCTTTTTTTTTTTGTTGAAGAGTTTGAATTGTAGCTTCAGTTTCAAGGACTTTAATGACAACTGTCTAAGCATGGAGGACTTTCAGCACTGGCCAGACAGCTTGGTGGCACTGACTGTTTTATTGTGAGGAGCTGCCTCCAAGAGGGATACTCCTTACTGTGGGGATGTTGGGAGCACGGCAGAAAGCCTTCTGGGCTTAGATGTTAAATGGCCAGTGCAGGGATTCATGGGATGCTAATGCCTTAACTTGTTGACTGATTTGTACCAATTTAAGAAAATAATTTGTCTGGGTGAAATTTCCCCACTAAAAGTTTTGTATTCCCTGTGCAAGTAAAAAATAACTTTGAATTGCAGTACCTAGGACAGATGGCTTAAACAATGTTGGGGAACAACACAGCAAAACCAGTCAATGAAATGCAGCAGGAGAACACTATAGCAACAACTGTAGCTGCTTAGTTGGTTAGTTGGTTAAATTCCTGCTAATTAAGTAAATAGTTTCATGACCAGATGGGAGAGGTATGGGAGGAGGGCAACAGAGAAAGATAGATAGACTTTTAGATAGAAAAAATGTCAAACTAAGGAATTTTTTTTGTCTTTTTCCCTAAAGGCATAACCTGCTAGGTATATGGTATGAAGATTCCTCTTGTCCCAAGGAAATGGTTCTAACATTTTTAATGTACATATTTTTCAGAAACTGTGGTCAGTATCTGATATGGTAATATGGTGTCAGAGTTTTATTGCTGTATATTTATGGTATAGGTTGTCAAAAATACACATTAAATTTTTTAAATGCACATTGAGCTATAAACAGCATGCATGAAAACAGTCTTTAGCTATTTGTTTAAGAGACAGACATCCATTTTTGTCTGCTGCTTCCCAGTGACAACTCCCTCCTCCGCCCTCAGCCCTCCTATCACACCCAGGAGCTGCTGTTCATACCTGGCTGTCCTTCTATCAAAAGAACCATTCCACCTCAGTTATCTTTTTTCAGAGAAAAGAGATAGAAAATATCTCTTTGATGTTCCAGTTCCTCTCACTTATTGGCACTGGGATTTTCTTCTGTTCTGTTTCACAAAGATATTCTTCAGCTCTACAACCTGCTTGATTGATTGCAGAGGTCTCGTATCAGCACAAATGATTCCTGGATTCATTTAACCAGAAAAATATCTTCAGTGCACACAGTTTTCATATATAATCCTTGTAACTGTCTTTTAGTCAGAAATCTATGTGTTAAGCTGCTTTCAAGAAGATTTTTAAAAGCATTTATTTTCCATAGTTGAACAATAGTTTGTCCTTGAACAAAGCCCAAAATGCCCATGGCAAGGCATTAGTGATGGAAAACCTGCACCTTGTCCCCATTTTTAGACTTTAGCCTAAGCTTTTGGCTGGCACTCTGATTTAGAGTACCTCATCCTGACAGGTATTTTGGAGCATGCCCAGGAAAGAGCAGCACAAACAGCCAGAAAGTATGAACAGGAAAGCAGCCCAAAGGCAGGCATAGGAATCGTGAATGCACCGAATGTGTTGTTGCATCCAGAGAGGAAAGGAAAATGAGGAGTTTCAAAGGCTTAAGAGATGGATGCAGTGATGACTGTGATGGGCGAGTATTCAATGTCCATCGTGTCCATGACCAGGAGTGAGTGGCTCAGTGTTCCACTGAGATGTGGCTTCATGCTGGGACCCTCCAGCAGCACACAGACAATATGTGGACAGCAGGATACAGTCACAGGGAGCAGGCTGGGGATGGTGAGGGGCAGCCTGCTGCTCGAACACGTGGTGCGTTGGCACTGCTGCTGAGCAGCAGACTGGTAGTGCCTGCAAAAGACTGCTGGGAGATTTTCTTTTTATTCTGTGTTGATTTGGAAAAGGCTGATATGCTTTACAACTCATTTTTGTCAGGCTCCTCCACTTAATGTAGGAGTTAGAGGAAAGACTCAAGGGCCTATAAATCAATAGAAGCTTGAAAGTTACTGGCAAGACTGGAAAATTTGGCTGCTTTTGGGAATAGCCAGGAGTTTAGTGGAAGGGGTAGGCTGAAATTTCTGCTCTTCCTGATTGGGGGATCTTTCCACTGCTTGTAAGAGTGTTTCCATGTCCAAGGACAGCAAAAGCATTCAGGAGTGGGACTGTCTGCCTCTTGTTTTGCAAACAGTTTCTTAAAGGTCTTGGATCTATGGTGATTTGGAAAAACAAATGCAAAAGAAAAAAGAAAAAAGAAGGAAGAAATTTATTGTGGCATAGGAAAGCTGCAAGCTGCTGTCTTCCCAAATCCAGTGATGTCACTGGCCCATGACTGGATGCTGTGTCTTCTGTTCAAATAATTGTATCTTTTAAAATATATTTTGCCATGTATATTAACTAGACATGCTTTTTTTGTATAGCCATTCAAATTTGCTGGGAAAATTCCTTCTTGAGACAGATTTCTACAACAGTTCTCAGCTTCCTCAAGCACCCCCAGGATGATTTTTAAAATTATTTTATTTTTTTTCCTTTGTGGCTGTAGAGGGTTTTTTTTTTTCATTTTCCTCCCTCTGCCCCCCGATTCCTTCTCATGTACACATACACCCCAGGCTCGCAAACATGTGGGAAAATCTTCCCTTGCACTTCTGCTATCCCAGGGTATATTTCTGCCAAGCCAAATTTGTGCATTAACAGTAAAATCACAGAGGAATTTCTATCGAATACCCGAGCAAGTTTATGACAGCAGATGCGTATTTGCAGAGCAGACACCAGGGGAATGTGTGGATGGCTACAGGGCGCAGAGCCTGCCCTTTGCCTACGACACACAGTTGGCTTTCCACATGATTTCCCTCTCACAGCCGAGAGACGTTGACTTTGGCAACATCATTAGTAATAGACCATATATCATGGTTAATCATATCTGCTGAAAGGCTGTAAAGGCTTCTCATATCCGTCTCTAAAAAATAAAAAAAAAGATGTATTTTCTCATCCGCATTATTTTTAACCATAGGTCTCTGATGCATACTCATTAAATATATTTTCAACCCTACTTAGCAGTGTTTCATATTCTTAAACTGATGTATGCCTGAGGAGCGCAGTATTTGTATGGGGCCAAATTAAAATATACAGTTTTGCCTCTTCCTTTAAAGAAAACTTAATAATTAAGCTCAGATTGACACAGATCAAAACATTGGCAAAACTTGCTGGAAACAGTGACTCATTTTTTATTTCAATTAACAGTTTCTCAGTTTCACATATAAACAGTGAAACTGTCAAAAATAATTATCACACAGGGAGGGAAAAAAAAAAGCCCTATTTCACTCCAAGGTAAGGAAAACAGGCTAAAACAATAGCTGTGTGTACTGATTAGGCTATCAATGAACCAAACTGAACAGAGAGGTTTTCCCTGCTCTTGGCAGGAATCCTATTGGTACTTATTTTTATGTTCTTTGAAATATTAATGTATTTATTTGTCTAACAACCTCTGTTTGTTGAGAAAAGCTTTCAGCTTACAAATTTTGCAAGAGCAGAATTTTTTTTATTCCTTTCTATAATGAAGAGATAAAAGTGATGTGACTTTCAAAATTAGAGACATTTATTTAACTAATCACACTTTTAGCCTGAATTCTGCTTCCAAACATTCAATTTTAAAATCCTTTTTGTCTCTTTCTGGCAGTCATTATGATTTTTCAGTTGGTTTTGGTTTCTTTGCTTCTTTCCTGAGAAACTCAGGTGAATCTGAACTAGTTAAAAAATTGCATATTTCATTTTGTTGCTCATACAAACTCTGGCATATGAATACAGGGGGAAGAAAGTTTCTCAAACATATGCTGAACTTTATCTGAAATATTGGCATGTTAACTTATCTCCTGCAGACAAGAACTTTCCTTTGCTTCTTTACTTTTTGTTTCCTGTCCTGTGTTGTATGTTCCCAGGATACATTTCAGGTTCACAAGTTTAAACTAAGATAAATAGTCCTCTGAATATTATTTCCAGTGTTTTCTAAGCCCATATGGAATTTTTACTTCCCATATTTTGAGTAATTTGTGCATTTATTTAATGCTATATCCTCGTTTTGCCGTTGAGAATTCAAGTAAGAGCGAGTTTCCTGGGGCTGAGAAGATAGGGTTGGATAGAGTTAGCGCTCAGCTGCAGGCTCCAGCCTAGGCTGAGTTTTGAGCCCATGAATAATCTCCCCAGAGCTGCTGAGATCACTTGTGCGCCTGACACGTGTGTCGCAGTTGACTCGGTGTGACCTTGTTTGACTCCAGAGCGAAGGAAATGACGCCTCGGTTGACCAGAGTTGTTTGTTTCTAATTCGTCTGCATTTACGTACCCTCCATGTCTGCTTTCCATTAACATGTGAGACTTTAGGGAGGGATCTTTTCACAAGCAGTTACCACTGGCCAAACTAAACTCCACTGGGCACAGTTGGAGACCATCGAGTGCTTTTGAAAAATTGCCTGTGTTTCTCCTTTCAGAACAATTCCCCGCAGAGCTTGTGTGCTGACAACCACTCGTGGCCAATACTCATGCTTCTCTCTTCCCCATCGGTATGTTACTGCAAAGGAAAAGGAAAAACCCACTTTGGTGTTGCCTTATGAGGCTCATAAGCCAGTGTTCACTGGTTGTCCCTTGAGGTGTTTACTCAGATACTCAGCTCTTTGCTGGGAAACATCCTCTTGTCTATGGAAATTTCCTTCAGTTGAATGCTTTCATAAGCAATCACAGCCTCTGTTATCTGAGCATAATAAAACTAAATGGCTTCCTGTCACCATAACCTCTGTTTAGTTTTATACTCATTTTCGGAATCTCTGTATGGTCTCTCCTTTCTTGGCTTAATTTTGGAACAAATTCCCTCTTTTCATTTATTTTGCTATTATTTTGCCTGCGTTCAAATGCCTCCTTCAAAATTTTCTTTTGCAATCTCTCCCTATACATTTTTCTTCCTCTCTTAACCTCTCTTTATTTTTCAGGGTGGGAAGGGCTTAAGCGTTATTGTTCATTTTATTTCTTTAACAAGTACCTTGCCATGTTTCGTTGAAGGAATAATTCTCTCTTAGGGTTCCTACAGGTCTTTTGTATTTCCAACCATCAGTGTATTTTCAGGGAACCACAGATTTATTTTATGGATAGAGCAGGAGGCACAGGGAGTCCTGTTACTGAGCAGGTGTGGTGGCAGATTAGTGAGGAAGCTATTGCTCAATTTAATTCCAGCAGCACTCCTCTCTGAACCATCAGCTACTATCTGTTTCTGCCCTTTCCAGCTCCACTCACGCTCACCTGTAAAGCAACGTTAATTTTTTTTTCTTAGACCTGTAGGTACTTTGGGAGAGTTATCATGAAAAATGGATGAAACATTAGACCAATTGTATGATCAAAGGTAAAAGAGCTTCAGAGATAAAGTTTCTTGCCTGCACACATGCATTTTTGGGAATAAGCCCCTGGCTGAATATCCTATTGCTTACTAGCAAATGTTTTGTCTCAGTGTCAATGCCAGAATTTTAATTGCCTTTCTCCCTGACATTAGATATGTAGTCTAAGAAACTGATGTTGCACTGCAGCTGGAGGCTGACATGAGACTGAAGTGACACATCCTTTGCCGTGGAATATTTGTCTCCAGCTGTTCCTTCACAGGGTGGGTTACGGGGACTGCACCTGTGCGTGCTGGGGTAGCAGCAGCCTGGGAGGATTCCTTGCCATAACATTTGTCTGCAGAACACATACTTTCTCCCTGAGGAAATGGGCTTATGTCAACAAAAATGGAAACTTCAAAAAAATCTGTGCAGTGCTGGGAAAAGCTAAGCATCTTTGCTCTTAAATGTGTGGGGTGATTAATTTTGTGTGCCATATTCCTCACACACACATTCTTCTTCTTTTGCCAAAAGCTGAATGTAATTGGCAGCCTAACAATGTCCATAGTTGCCAGACCGCTTAAAATTGAGATACTGTGAAATGCAAACAAATGGAAATGTTTCTCCCTTGTGTAAATATGCAAGAATTATTAAGCATTAAATACCGCTTGCAAAGAGAATTGTTTAAGATGGTCAAAGATGAACCCGAGGTTGTTCTCGTGTACACACCTGGAGGAGGAGTCGAGTTTGAGTGGCCTGGACAAGAGGGTTCTGCCCTACAAACTGAATTTGCACCCCTTTTTTTGGTTAGTGATGCAGCAGCTTCCTAAAATAGCTGTAGTAAGATGTAATCCTTCCCACAGATACCCTCACATGAGAGTAATTCATATCCATATAACTTAACATTTTTTCCAGATGGAAGTTAATCACACTGATCCGAAATACCATTTCTGTTGATGTAGATGTCTCCACACTGGGGAAGGTGAGGCTTAGCTAGGTAGGCAGAACACAAGCAGTTTGTATATACCAAAAAGCTCCTGGATGAGAGGGGACATAGTGAGTCCTGCTGGTATTCTCACTGTCAGGGCATCGGTGGGCTGCTTCAGTGAAGGAAAATTACTTGTATGCACCTTGTTTGTTCTCTCACTCCCTTGCATTTTCTTTTTTTATTTTCAGATACAGCTTAGCTACAACAGGGCAAAGTGCAAAGGAGCTTCAGAAGCTCGGGCAATGAGGAATCTGTCGTTATCTTTGCTGAAAGTCTGCCAGGTAAAACATGCTTTTTCTGAGTCTCCATTTACCTTCCTTCCTTGTCAATTCTCACCTTTTTAGCTTAAAAAATCTTCTGAACATGCACAATTCATAACCATGTGTCAGTAGAGTGCCCAGGAAACTAAAATGCTGGTTTTTGTAAAGGTGAGACGGTAACACAGCTACAGGGTAAATTAGAAAAACAGGTGGCCAAACTAAACTTAGATGCAGCCTGAAAATAAAGAAAATTGTGCTTTTTGGAAGAACTGTGCCTACAGAATGAAAATACAAATCATCTTTTACAAAAACACAATTGAACTATTACCATTTTTTGTGAACACATCTGCTCAACATTTATATGTATCTTTTTTTATGGATCAAAATGTTTTTGAGTTATCTCTTCTGACCCAGCAATGCCCCACTTTACTTAGCAGTCAATTCTATCAGACTCTTCAAAGTGTAGTGTTCCCCAATACTGCCGTTAAGTTGAATAATACATGCATATGGTTTAATCCAAGCTGTCTCCAGCAGTTAGTCTCCTTCTGGAGAGTGTCCAGATGTCGCTTGAAAAGAGATGACTGGGAAAGAAATAAACAAATTCACTTGATGAATTGGCCAGCATATCTTTTCTCTCAGCCATCTTCCACTTCAAAAGTCTTGTTCAAATAAAATAATTGTGCTTGAGACATAAGTAGAGTAGGCATTTTTCATCCCCAAAGCTCAAGGTTTTGTATAAAGATGGTAAAACATAATTATCCCAGGCAAACGGAAGTGGAAACTGAGGCCCAGCCTTTGGGTTAGAATCAGTAGAAAAGCGAAGAGAGAAACCTAGATAGCCTGGAATATTTGGTCTCCTTCAAATATGAGCAAAATTCCTTTCTACATTAACCATCCTTTCTGCAAAACAAAATATGTCTGCTCAGAGTGAAAAAACATGGCTGAACGGTAGTGCTCACTCTGCAACTCTGGGCTACCAGGTGGGCAACAGCAACTCTTTCCCACTGTAAGAGCAGTCCATGTGAGGAAAAAAATGGTTATTCATTTCTGCAAGGAAGGTGCTGCAGCATCACCACGAAGCCAAGGAGCTCAGTATTGCTGAAGCAGTTTTGCATGATTATTTTTTGGGTTCACTCTCCAGTTACATAACAACATATGCTTTCCCTATTTACAACATTAAAATAGACTGAAATTTTTAAAAAAGTACTCCCACTGCAAATGATATGGCACTGACGCTTACTACTGATACACTCGTGTCTTTCTCCTCCAAAGCCAGCTACATGCTGCTTCAATCTGCCATGAAATGCCTGTAATCTCAGAGCCATAATTTAATAGCAATATGTAAGGAAATGAACCCAAAGAAAAAGTGTCTGCTTGGCAATTAGAACTTGGAGATTGTCCCTTAAAGTGTTGGTATGTCCCTGGATCTCCCTAGTGTTTCCAGTGGATATTTTGTGTTGGAAGAAAGAAATGTCTCAGCTAAGCCTGAAGGCACCTGTTGGAAAGTGTTCCAAACCACAAGGATTGTCGATAGTAGGGATCAGTCTATGCTGGTGGCAGATGTTTTATGCTTGATAGTGACTAGAAGGAAAATTTCCTACCCAGGAACTGTCAAGCACAAGATGCCTGCAGTGTATTAAGAGCTTTAGAAATAAAATACCAGGTTTGCTTTATGTGAAGTTTCTCTCTCGTCAAAATAATTTTCAGGAAGACTTGTTTTTCCTTTTTTAACACCTGTTTTTGACATTTCTGATATAGAAAAGCTTTTTGTTGTAGTCTAAATGACTCTGTTATGAAATGTAGATGTAGGTAGGGTAAGAAAGAAGTTATAACTGATATGTTTGAGGGGTTCCTGCAAAGTGTTCTTGCACATAAAATAAAAATGTATGCCCTAACACCTCTCAACCTTCCCATGTCATAAACAAATGTGGAAACGGAAAGGGCAAATTCTCAGCTGTGAACCGGGATTAAAACAAGCAGCAAAGTCTATCTCCTCTGATGTCCACTTTGTGCCCTGCCATGCCCAGCACCTCCATGACTGTGAACATTTTAAACCAGTTGCCCATACCAAATCCTGGATCTGAAACCAGTATGATGCTGAGGACATGAAGAATCTTTCATTTTGGTGGATGATGGTTTTCAGAGAGAGCAGTGCCCTTTTGCACCCGTGCAGAGGTTTGGAGTGCCACAGAAAGGCCCTAGTGGAGATGAACTGGTGGACAGAGAGCAGGTGATGAGGTTAAAAGTGCACGATGGCTGTGGTTCATCACTCGGGTATCAGCAACACGGACACGCCTCTGTGTTTGGATTCCAGGCACAAATCTCTAAATGAGCTTGTCTAAATCAAGGGGCTGCTCAAACCTCAGGCAACTGTCCTTAGCCAGACACCCCAAACTCTCCCACATTTACCTTCAACACTCACTGGGGACTGCTGCAGTTGGTTGAAAGGCACTGTTCTTAAGAAATGAAGTCTGGAGAGAAATGAGTCTTCTATGCGATTATTTCATACTTTTTGGCTTCTCTGATTCAGCCTAGTGCTGAACCTCTCCCTTCTCTCCCACTTCCCATTCACCCCACGAGGCCTCCATGACCTTGCAATCCACCCACAGTTTCCATGTTACCGTCAGCCTCCTTTCACTTGACTGATGAGAAATATGTGATTATTCAACACATCATAAAAACGGCCAGAGAAAATGAAGGAGAAATCTGGAAAGTATTTATAGAAAATCTGTAAACAATCATTGCAATCCAGCTATTCAAAGCTGTGCACACATTAGCTTATTAGCTGTAGAGCTGTCAGATTCTCTTTTGTTATTTCACCTTTTTTAAAAATTAGGGGCTGCTTTGTTACTCAGCCATTTTGTATTTCAGAGACTTCTTTAGCAGACACAATTTCTTTTTTGAGCTACAATAAATGAGATTTTCTTTCCTTATGACTACACATCATTTCATTGACTTCAGAGGTTTGACAAGCGCCGATTCACTGACGTTCCTTGTGTGCTAAAAGGCTTCTTGAGGCAGTTTCAAGCACATGCATCTGATTGCTGCGTACAGCTCAACATCAGATTCAGATAAGCAGGAAGGAGGAGGTGAGAAAGAAAAAGCTGTGAAGCTCTTCTGGAAAACAGCACAATGCAATGGTGGGACACACGTTGCAAAGTCTCCCTTTTCTCTGCAAGAGGCTGAGGTTTTTCTTACTCACCATAGCGTGATTTAACCAGAGTGGGATGACTCCATCAAGGCTTTTGGGGTAAACCAGCTCTCGGTTGTAGGTATACAGTGTCCAAAAGGATATAGACACAAACTGGAACCAAAATGCAAAATGAAAGAAATTTAAAAATGGAAGACAAACATAACTGATAGGATTTGGTTAGTGCTTTCATTTCTGAGAAGGCAAACCATCTCCATGTTTTTTTACATGAAAAATGATGACATTGCCACATAAACTCACGTTATCTCACATTTACTCTGAGATGCAGTGTTCTGTGTTGATACTGAAAGAAAAAAACCCCTTCTTTATAAACTGCCAACACCAACACTTTCTGTGGAATCCAAGATTAGCTGCTTCTTTTTTCTTTTCTCTTTCCCTTTGCAGATGGGATCTTTTGATGGTCAAGAAGTTCTTCTCAAGGGACTGTCTGTCAACCCTTTGTTTTGCTCAGTAACAAAGTGAAAACAGATCTTGATAAGGCACTTCACATAAACTTACCCTTTACCTTCACAATTCATAAGCCTAATTCCTAAACTGCAGGTGAAAGCTGCACACTGTGGGCACCCATTTTTTTCCCAATAGAGCAGGAATTACAGTGGGACAACTTAACTGGAGGAAATGATCCCTGGTATCCATTACTGATACCTGGAAGCTGATTTGCAATTTTTGTCCTGGCTTTGTATTTGAGCACACTTTGTGCTTGGGGTCGGAAATCAGGGGTGTGAGATGCTGGAAGAGTGAGACTGCATCACTGTCCTGCAGGCATGGTGAGGGTGCCTGGGGGATATGAGAGCAGCATGGTGAACACTGCTGTGCAGGGAAGATAATTAGCCAGTCTCTCTGACTCCATCCCTGGCAGGGCTTTTTTATCAAGCCAGCTAGCTGAGCTGCTTGTAGACCATGTTTAAGCAGTGCTTCTCAGTCCTCTGAGATTGAGTGGTGGCTGCGGGCATCACTCTCACAGAGTACCTACATGTATAAATAACCCATCAGTTCTTGTCCAACCCACGGCATTTTGATAAACAGCATTGTCTGTGAGGGAGTAGGTGATCCATGATGAATCTGACGTAGGCTGTGACTATAATTATTTTTCTGTGATTCTGTTTCTCTCCAGTGCTTATTTAAAGCTACTCTGGCATCAAAGAAGGAGATGTGAGGTTTTGCTGCCTCTTAAGTACCCTCTAATGTCCTCCTGACCTGTGCTGCCCTTTAGAGAAAAGCCCTAAGTTGATAAATCCACAGCTATCTGGACCATGAGATTAACAAAGAGGTTACACCTCATTCACCCTTTTGGGGTCAATGTGAATCCACCTGAGGACAGCAACCCTAATGTTTGTGCAAGAGGCTTTGCTCTCAACCACGACAGGCTCAGCACTGTTTCTTCTTCTGAATGGTCCAAATCCCTTGCAAATTCAATGGTAAAAGAAAGCCCTTCGTTCTTATCTATTTTATACACATACTTCTGGTACTATACACCCCTAATCATTTATGCAAACGTTATTTTCACATACAGAGACAAAGGGTACTTACTGTGGACACTGGGAAAGCCAGGACACTGAAAAGAAGGTCTCTGCTGGAAATTATGCACTTAGCACATCGCAGTTTCTTAATTAGTCTCAACACATCAGCCAGGAAGGACACCCCATAGAAGACAGCCTGCAAAACCTGAAGTAATTACACCTGATGAGGGAAACTCATCCAACTTTCATTAGCATGTTCCTCAATGAAATCTGTTCTTGATCTTCAGGGAGCTGTTTTGTTTGTGAGCTGCAAGCCTACGTGAGGGAAATAGTTGTTGGCTAAATCAATTTACTAACCCAAACTGATTAAATAAAGTTGGTCGGGAGATAACTTTAACAGTATCCCAGTTAATAGACTAAACAGAGATGTGTGATGTGATTCAGATGAGTGAAGTGAAGGGACATGTTGAAAGCCAGCTCCTATGTTAATGGTTGACCACTGGATATATCTGAGCAGGAGAGAACAAATAGTGCCAGGACATGTTTCCTGTAAAGCAATTGCTAGATAGCTTTTCCCACTATTTAGCCAAAACAGGTTCTTCTTTCTAGGGATTCACAGTGCAGCTGATCTCAGTGTCAAGTAGCTCAAAATGATCTAAGGTGAGAATTAGGTGCAGAAGTTACAAAAACAGAACCTCTTTTGCTGAACTCAAAGGGATTCAGGAAAGAATTTCAAATGCTTAGAAGCAAAGATCCAGACTTCACCAACTAAAACTGAAGTTATTATTTAAGTTTAATTGAAACTATTTATAACTAATGAATTTTAGGGTTGAGAGGTTGTTTTTTGGTTTGAGGGCTTTTCTTTCTTTCTTTCTTTAAACTATTTACAAGTAGTGAGGGTGGGATTTTTGCGGGAGGGCTCTAGGAGGATTTGGCAAAGAATTAGGTAAGTGCACAGTGACAAAACAGATTTTCCAAATTAGTGTCATATTGTCAAATTGTCATATTTTTATGACTTAAACCAATATTGCTTTTCTAATTTCTCCTTTTTCTCTCCTAACACTACACAGCAGATCAAGATGAACCAGATTTGTCAGAGACACAAAGGCAGAATAGAACCTTGCGGAAAAATACTTCTCCCACTGTCTTGCATTTAGCACGGAATCAGTTCAGTTCACTTAAGTCATGGGGTCACCTCTTCTTTTTAAGGCTAGGTTGTCCCAGAGTGATGCAATATGGAAAATGCAGCCTACTGCAAACACTGGATCAGCTAGTGATGCTTATATGGAAAGAGGGCTACAGCTTTCAGGATGAGATCTCTTTTGCCATGATCTTACTCTGAATCAGATATTTATTTAGAGCAAAGTCTCTGAAGTTGTGGCTGGTTACTTCATCAGTTTCTAAAGAAGTTGAAAAGGGTGGTGCTTGGGAGGGGACAGGATTAGTGCAATGTTTTTCCATCAGGAATTCCTTTATTATCAAAATATATGAGAGGAGGAGGGGACTATGATTTCACCACACCTGTTGTCAAACAACGGCATCTGCAAGCTTTCGTTTGCAGAGACTGAGTCTTCCTGGGCAACAAAATGACCATAGTTTGCAGTTATCTGCAACCATCCCCAAACATTCTGTTTCTTCCCAGCACAGCGAAAAGATACACTCTTCCTTCCCTATCCTTTCCACAGTCCAGAGAGTCACCACACTAGGTACAACTGTTGGATTGTCTCCGTCCTTGTGCAGACCTACACCAGTGGAGGTCAGGAGGTGCTGGCACAGGCTGGGTAACTGGCCCAGGGTCACCCAGGACCAGGTATCGAAGGTCATGCATCACCCAGTCCAGCTGCAAAGCCTCATGTTTCCTATCAAGGCTAAGGGTGAACAGACACATTTTTACATAAAAAATCCCCCAAGCAGCTTCATCAGAACCCACATATGTTTTTGTTCAATTCTGAGGCACCAAAGCAGCTCTTTTAAATGTGCTTTTTCTCTCCCCATTATCACAATTAGCAGGCACTATTTCAGTCAGTAGGGATTCAGCCCCCCAAGTCATGGGTCTGGTTCAGTAAAGTCCATGCTGGGGTGCAGTGTACTTAGATACAAACACATATTCAGCCCAAATGTCTGTCCCAGTCCTTGGCCTCACCAGGACACCAGTACCGAGTCCTTGAAGAGCTAAGAAAAGCCTGGTAATAAACAGAAGCTCTTGTTACACCCTGTAGAGTCAGCAGTAACTTTCTGTAAAAGGCATGAAAAATGAACATGAGGGTGGTGACAGTCCAGTGACACATGGTGACTAATTGCCAATAAACCAATTAGGGAGAGGCTGGTTCCCAGAGGATGGGGCTATTATTATCTTGTTCATGGTCAGCCTTACATTAATCATGGGACAGGGATAGGCTGCTTCTTTCCCCGCTTCAAAATCAACTAAAACAAACATTACTGAAAAGAAACAGTCCCAAAACAGCCACATTCTCAGCCTGGTAAATATTCTGTTATACACAGGGGAGGACAATGTTATCTTCTGTATGGAAAATGCTTATCTGAAAATGTAACCTGACCCATTTCTCTGGCTAAACATGAAGAAGAACAACTCCTGAAGAAGTTTGAACTCAGCCTCAGGAGCTTGGATTTGTGCTGCTGTAGCTCTACCCTTGTTCGTCACCATAGTTTCAAAGGTGTTTCAGACACTTTAATGATCACCCTGTACTTTCAAGAGCAGTGGAAGGTTATACAAATAATTTTCAAACCAGAAAACTGAACTTAGCTAGGATCATCCATAGTACTGCTCAGTCTGGCATTGTGCACCCCCAGTAGATTAAAATCCAGGCTCCAAACTCATTGGGGTTATTGTTGTAAGAAAGGTGCCTCCAAATCCTGTAGCCCTCCACTAAAGAAAAATGTTGACATAAAAAAAAATACATGAAAACATCAAATTATTCCAGATGTCCTGTGAATTTCCCCAGCAGCAGTGCTGGCACTCACAGATCCATTGCAGGCACTCATGGAATATAAATCCACTGGCTGTAAATAGAAAGGATTCCCTGAAGTGTTCCCACACGAACAGAAGGAAGACTGGAAGCATTCAGAAAGCTAATGATTAACCCAAAGAGGAGAATATGGATATGATTATCCCTGTTGGAGAGAGGCTGCTTTCCCCTCTAGACCCTGCAGAGTTCCATGGTGCTGGGTGCTGTAGAAACATTTAATTTGGCCAGATCAGTTTTCCAAACCAAGACTCATAGTGACAAAGACAAACCTCAATTTTTATCTAGTGCAGTGATCAAAAGGGTGTTTCTGTTTAACTAACCTGACATGATTTACTTTTGTGTATAAGATCTTGCCATATGTGTATACTGAAATCTCCAACTAGTACAAATAAATTGGGCTCCAAGCTCAGCCCTTAAGGGAGGGATAAATCCAATATTCTGAGCAAGTTATTAGACATAAAAGTCAACATTTAGAGTAGACACACATCCATTCACATGATAGTGTCCTGGAAAATATCTTTACTAAATACTGGGCCTATT
Source organism: Eulacestoma nigropectus (assembly GCA_013397775.1). Taxonomy (NCBI): domain Eukaryota; kingdom Metazoa; phylum Chordata; class Aves; order Passeriformes; genus Eulacestoma; species Eulacestoma nigropectus. The sequence continues at coordinate 4,142,134 of VZTE01004781.1, forward strand.
CTGAAACAAATACAAACCAGCTTTCAGGACAATTGAAAAGTATTTCCATTATGAAAGACAAAAGCGTAAGGAATAAATTGGGGCAGGAATGCAGTTAATAGTTTTTAAAGGTGCAGTGTTCTCATTATGCAGTGATTTACTAATGGATTTACAGCAGTGAGCAGATTTTTATGAGCTTGGATGTTTCGGGCAACGAATGATTCCACTTGCACTGTTTTGTGTCACAGATGAATGAAATGAATACAAAACTGTTTTTATCTGTCATTTCTGCTTCTTCAATAATCGTCAATGAACCTCTCTGATACAAAGCCCACTTATCTTTTTTCCCCCCCCTACAAAAATATTTCCTTTCTGAATCTTGATTGCTATGATCATTAAGAAGATGAATCTGAAGCAATGTCAGAGTTGTAGCTCTCTTGGGAGAGCCACATGACTAGCAAGGAATTGAATGAGGTGCTAAAAGAGGGTCATATCTAGAAGGAATTCTTCCGGCATCTCTCTAGCAAAACTAGGAGACAAGCAGCATTTCCCTCCCCAAAAAATGTCATTTTTTCCCAGGATTTCCATTTCAGATCACAGTGAGGTGGCCAGAGCAGATTTCCACAGAAAGAAATTTTTAAATATAATTCCAAAGAGATAAGAGAAATTTTGGAGGGAAAATTTCCAAGTGATTCTGACAGCCAGTGCCAGAAGCCAGGCAATCCCAGTCTGGCAGGACACAGGCAGAAGAGGTGGACAAAGGCTGTCTCTGTGTTCCTGGCTCCAAGGCACTGCCCAGGCCTGCCCAGCACAGCAGATCCACTGAATCAGAATAGCCCACCATGAAGCTTTTGCCTGCTCTTCTTCCCCATGACCATACCTCCCAACACCCTGAGGTGTTTTCTGGGACTGCATCCAGACTGACAGAAATTCAATTTGTTGGATGTGCACCTAATGGACATGTGTGGTTGACAGGCACCTCTTGTTCCCTGATGTCTCTCAGCAACAACAGGGATGCCAAACCATGGAATGAGTCTTTTAGGTCCTATGGAGCCACACAGAGAGCACCACAGCATGTGGGACTTGTTGTCTTCTCACCCTCTTCCTCTCTTACAGAGCAGGTCAAGAACTTTTTGCCACCTTTTTGCCTCTGCTTTACCAAAAAATGCTACTCAGTTCAGCAGGAGAAGGGGGGGGTGACAGCATTTCTTTCCCTAATCCCCTTCCATTTTTTGGCAATCCTTTCTTGAAATAAATAAATCTCTGAAGAAGAAGGACTACCATGAAGAGTAATTTTGCACACTCTGTCGCATTGCCACATTTTCTGCATGAGAGATAGGCAATATCTTCAGCCCAAACTATTTCCCCGTTGGCTGGCAGCTCCATTTTAGCATTGGCATCAGATCACTGAGTGGTTGAAAGCTGAGAGACAAAGGACTGGGGAAGTGGAGCAAGAGCCCTCACTCATGGAGATTTAATAAGACCTGAGCTGTTGAGCAGATTTGTAAATGACCTGGCAAAGGAAGCAAATACTGAGGTGGTACTTTTGTGAATCTGATGGGGTTTTTTTCCCTGTCAAAGCGAAGCCTGACTGTAAAATCGCCAAAGAATCTCAGGATACTGAGTGCCTGAGAGATCAAATAGTAGGCAAAAATCAGTGTTCATAAGTGCAATGTAAAGCATTTCAGAAAAAATAAAAAAGCAGCTTCAGTTATCTATTTTTCAACAGTGAGTTCTATATTAGCTATCACCATCCAGTAATGTTGGACTCAGTGTGGATGGCTCTCTCAACTCGCTGTCTCCTTGCCTACCACTGATCAAAAAAGACAAATAGGCAGTTAAGAGTTCTCAAGAAGAATTAAACAACAATCAAGGAAACACCTTTAGGCCACTGTAGAAATCCATATATGCTCATAACTTGACCACTGCAGCCTGCCCCATCTACCCCCTCCTGAAACTTGAAAAACTGCTGCAAAGGGTGACATGGATGCTTTAATGAAAGAAGCAACCCTTTGTGAAGAGAAATTAAAAAGGCTTGGACTTCCAGCTTGCAGAAAAGAGTAACTGAGATGATAATCTAATGCCACTCTAATGAGTGGCAAAGAAAATGTGAACAGGGATGGATGATTAGATTACAACACAGAAATAATGAGGCATCCAGTTCAGTTGTCAAGGAAGCAGGTTTACATCAACAAAATGAACTTCTCTTTCAGGCAAGGCACACTTGCCTCCTGGCACACAGGATAGGGAAAGTACCAGAAGTATGAACAGGCATGTTTTTCCTTTAGAGAGATGAAAGAAAGGTTTTGAATCGGTATTAGCTACCTTAGCCTGGATTTTTTTTTTGGCTGGGTTAGTCAGTATGCTAGTGGGACAGTAGAGCCATGGAAACTTCATTTCACGCTTGTTCATGCTCTTGCCTTGTGCAGCCTTTCCCTGACCATCCACTGCTGGTCACTAAGGGAAGCTGGATGATCATTTCAGTGAGTTTTTCTTCATCCCAAAATACTCGGAGATTGGTTACTTGCTTTGTCCTTTTGATCTCATGCTTTAGTGCTGGGTGGTGAATCTCATTTTTATGGTGCCAGGGGATGGGGGTGGAGGTGCTGTTTTGTCTGAAAGTACGGGTGGTATTTTGGTGGGGTCAGCTATCCCCTCAAAATGGCTATACTGCTACACAGACAACATTGCAATTAGCAGTACAAATGCCACTCCACCTGTGGTGATATATGTGTATCCTCATCCCTCCACAGCTGGCTTGGCCACTGAGGAGAACGCTGGGGCTCGTGGAATCCCTGGGTTGTTGTGGCCACTTCACTTGCCATTCACTGCCTCTTGGTTGCAAATGTTTTGCAGAGTCACAGCATGGTTGAGGGTGGAAGAGAACCAAATTCCCCACCTCCCTGGGAGTCTCCAAAAGGCCCACTTGGAGCTGGGGAGCCTTTAAGGCTACAGCATAAGGTGTCTCCTTCTGGAGTGTAAAAGTAGAGACAAACATGCCCCAGACCAGACTTCCCACTGATATTTAACTCTGACATTCACATAGAATGGATGAAAGGCTATGTAGGTCCCTGCAGCCATCCTTCAAATTAGCAAGTGTGCCTGAAATTTTTCCCTTGTAGGAAACCTCTCCACAAGCCTGGTCTTTCCACCCCACCACCACTACTTTCCCAAGCTGCTGATGAACATCTTGGACTCTGAACAATCCTTCCACCTTGGGTATCTCATGTGCTTTCACTTTGATTTCTATCCTGCGAAATGTCAGCACATTAGAAGAACCAGGACACATTACAGTCTCTCATTTTCTGTGTGCTTTTAGGAAATGTACAACCAGTTGATAGCACTGCTAAAACTCATGTAATAATGTCACAAGCACCTCTCTCCACAGGCTGGAATTTCTTTCCCATGTGTTCTCAACTGATTGTCAAACGAAGCAGGTACTCTGAACAGCTAAATTAGAACTGTGCTCTGCTTTGTTTTACCCTTCCTGTAATTTAGAGGACATAAAAGCCTATCAAAAAAATTGAAGTAAAACTCCAAGCAGAGTTGAAATGTATTGAATTAAAGGCTAGAAAACAGGTACCAAACTTGTATGTGTCCTAGCTGAACAAACCCCCACTTTTCTGTCCTTCTCCTCACTGACAATGTCTCTTTTACAAGGAGGCAGCTAGCTTCAAAGTACTTTCTGAAAACCAAGCATCTCACCAGTCAATATTCTTTCTGCATGAAACCTGTGAATACATTTCACAGCACAAGCACAGATCCCTCCTTAGTTTCCTTTGGGGTATAAACTGCCAAAGGAAGCAGTTTAACAGCAGCAAATACACCAGCTGCATATGTCTTGAGGCGCAGATGGCAGACAAACAAATAGACATATTGGTATCACTGTACAACACGATTTGCTTACCAGATTGAGGACTGTCAAATATTTCCACTGCCCACCGTAAAGGAACAGTTCAGATGGCGGCTCTTCTGTTTCTACGTGTGTGATGGAATAGGCAATGAAAAAATACCAGACAAAAGCAAGGCAGTGGTACATGGCAAGAGTAGAGATTTCCATGCTTTAGCCAAGAGCAACTGACAACTGGTCCAAATGCAGCTTTTCTCTTAAGGTGCTCAAGTGCATGGGATAAGGCAAGGCAGGAGGGTTTACTTCGGACCAGTCTCGGGAGACGATGCCGCTTTGCTCTTGTCAAAAGGAAAAATCACAAGTCTATGAGCTTTGCTTCTATTTGTTTCCCTTTTCACTGTACAGATAGGCTGGGGGGGGGGGGGGGGGGGGGGGGGGGGATGAGAAAAACTTCAGCTATCTATGAGTACCAGGCATTCCTTTAGGAAAGCTGATGTAAACATACATAGCNGAGGGGGATGAGAAGAATAGGCTTACTCCCTGGATTTAAATGCCTTGCTCAAGATTAACAAAGATTAGTTGCAGAGTTACATAAGTTTTGGGTTGGGTTTTTTGTTGCAAAAGTGGGGGGAGTTTTGCTGCTGATTTTGTGTAACAGGCTGTCATGTGTTACAGAGAGTGAAAACAAGCAGCATTTTCCTCACTTGTAGCTGTGTGTGCAGCCATGTCTCCAGCTCGGCTTGGGAAGCCTCTGTGACTGTTTTTGCCTTGTGCCAAAGAAAGAAGTGGGAAATGTAATGGTCTGTGAAAGAAAAACCTAGCTGATTTGTTGGTAGGTTATGGAGGTGTCAAGGAAGCTGACAGGATTCATAGGCAAAGGTCCTTGGGGTTGAAAATTTCTGTGGCTGTTAATATTTTTTTTGTGGGAAAAGGCTCTGCCACCTTTATGCTGCTCCCCGCAGCTGGGATTCATCACAGCTATGCATGGCAGGTTGGACAAACCCTGAGTCACTCTGAAGATCTGGCTGGGATGGAGACACAGGGCAAAGGCTTTGGGTGACAAACAGGAAGTGCTGAGCAGCGTGTGTTGCCTCTCTGCTTCTTTATTTGCTGCCATTCACCTTCAGACAGCCCCTCTTCCCTGGCGCAACATCATCGCACCATCAGGGCTGAGAAGAAGACAACAACCAATACAAAATAACCCTAAAATGAAGCAAACAAAAAAATGCCCATGGAAATTGTTGTTTTTCCCTCTCCTCCTGCCTCACCAAGCAGCCGTAATTAGCACTGGAAAACACCCACAGCGTTTCCTAGAGTCTCCGTAATTGCTGCACTCTCAGCAGTAATTGCCACCTGAGTGTTTCATGGAGGCCTTGACGGGGAGCAGGTATCATGCCCCAGCCCACAGCTGGACCTTCCCATGCAGGATGGGGAGGCGGGATGCTCTTCCCACCCCTGCAGAAGTTGCCCCATGAGCAGGGCTCAGCTTTGGCCAAGCACACTGCATTAAGAGAGCTCTTTTCCCCCCCTGCCTTCTAACTGGCCTATAGGCAGCATTGAGCAATCTGCTTTGTTTTGGTTTGGTTTGTTTTTATCTGGCTTTTTTTTCCCCCCTCCTACTGGATGCAAGGCTCCATGTGGGATAATATCCTATGAACTCAGACAGCAATGTGCATGCATGTTGGGAAACAGACCTTGCGCTAAGGCACTTCAGTATTCTCCTGTGTTTCATTGACTTTTCCCCTAATTCAGATTGCCCACATCCAGATCCCCCAGGCATTCCAGCCACCACAATCACAGTAAATTATTGCTGCCTCACTTAAGAAAAATAAAGATGTAGAGCCTTCTGTGGTTGTTTGAGGTTAGAAGAGAAAACCCCCTGCCAGAAAAAAAAAAGGAAGGAAAAAAAGATGGGATTATGTTTTTTGTACTCTGAAAATGTCAGCAGTGTTTTCATAGAATTATTTGGGTAGGAATGGACCTTAAAGTCATCTAGTTCCAGCTCCCCTATCATGGGGAGGGACGTCTTTCACTAGACCAGGTTGCTCAAAGCCTTGTCCAGCGTGGCCTTGAATACTTGAAGAGATGGGGCATCCACAACTTCTCTGGACAGCCTGTTCCAGTGCCTCACCACCAGTGAAGAATTTTTTCCTAATATCGAAGTTAAACCCATCCTCTGTCAGTTTAAAGCCATTCCCCCTTGTCCTATCCCTACATGCCCTTGTAAAAAGTCCCTCTCCAGCTCTCCTGCAGAACCCTGTTTAGGCACTGTAAGGCCTCTCTAAGGTCCCGCTGGAGCCTTCTCTTCTCCAGGCTGAACAACCCCAGCTCCCTCAGCCTGTCTTCACAGGAGAGGTCCTTCAGCCCTGTGAGCATCTTCATGGCTTCCTCTGGCATTGCTCTAACAGGTCCATGCCCTTCTTGTGCTGGGGACCCCAGAGCTGGATGGGACCACTCCAGATGGGGTCTCATGAAGGTGGCATAGAGGGGCAAAATCACTTCCCTTGGCCTGCTGGCCGCACTACTTTTTATGCAGCCCAGGATACACTGGCTTTCTGGGCTGTAAATGAACATTGCCAGGCCATGCTGAGTTTCTTGTTAACAACCCCCAGACCTTCCCCCAGGGCTGCTCTCAATCCATTCTCTCCCAGCCTGTATTTGTGCTTGGGATTGCCCTGACCCAGCTGCAGAACCTTGAACTTGGCCTTGTTGGACTTCATGAGGTGCACACAGGCCTCCCTCTCCAGCCTGTCCAGTCCCTCTGGATGCCATCCCTTCCCTCCAGAGTGTCAACTGCACCACACAGCTCAGTGTCACCAGCAAACTTGCTGAGGGTACATTCAATCCCACTGTCCATATCACTGACAGAGATGTTAAACAGCACTAGTCCTGATACCAACCCTTCAGGAATGCCACTTCCACTGCTTTCCACTTGAACATTGAGCTGTTGACCACAACTCTTTCAGTGCAACCATCCGGTCAATTCCTCATCCACTGAGTGGCGCATCTGTCAAATTTGTGTCTCTCTAGTGGCAAGGATGTCATGTGAGACAGTGTCAAATGCTTTGCTCATGTCCTAGAAAATCCAGCAGAAAAGGGTTTTCATTTGCCTTACAGAATTTCTGGGTAGGGGCAGTGCCATTATGAGCTGCTCTTCCTTATCTAGACTCGTCCCTGTGACAAAAGGCAGGAAGAGAATATGACTTCGGCATGGAAGGGTCCTTTTTATTAATAGTTTGCACACCAAAGACACCAGGCAATCAGCTCTTTTAACAAGTAATCTTCACACCAGTCTTTCTGAGGTTGAATGCAACTTAAAAAATGGGAAGGCTGAGCATTCTGCTCAGTAGGTGCCTGAATGCATGCAAATGAATGTAAATGTATGCAAAACAGCAAGGTATATTTTATCTTTTCTGGAGGATTTTGGCCAGTATGGCTGGGAAGGTGTCAAGTGCGGTGACAGTTTTCTGATGTGGACATCTGTCCCTCAGACTGAGACCATCTGCTTTGTTTTCCCATATACAAGAAGGAAGATACATTCCCTTCAGCCTAGATAAGGGATGAAATTTGGATGCAGAAACATCACAAAGAAAGCATGAGCACCAAATAGGATCTGAAATCCAACATTCCACACTTCATGGAGTCTTTCTTATTTCATAGCCAGTGTGATGTAGCAAGCAAATACAGGGGAAAGGTCATATCTTACGCCGTCTCTCCATGGGTATGAACATCAACTGAAGGTTCAGTGGAATAGGAGATTCAGCCCAAATCCTTTTGCAGTGAGTGGAAAAAGGAAGAAAGAGCACACTGGGGTGCAGCAGATGTCCTGCTGCAGATCTAGTGGGATTGTTTATGGAAACACCATTTTCCATCTGCTTGGTACCACACCCCAGCTCACATCTGCTTCTCCCCTGGAGCTGAGCCACATTCACACACTCTGACAATGCTCCCAATCCACTTCAGGGGCTCATCTGATTTGTGCAGTAATAGCTGACTTTGTGCTGAAGCAAACTAGGAGCTCCCAGTTAGTTCATTAACATGGTTCAGCTGAAGGATAGAACAAATAACTGGAGCTGTAAATCACCTTGTGTACACAAACTGTCCTTTGCTCATGCCCAGTTCTATGGGAGTGACTTAGGCCAGCTTGCTTGACTGCACTGAAATGGGTCTGAGTCACTCATGCTATTAGTATGGTTCAGGTACAGAGGCGACAGCAAACAGTGTAAAGTGGCAATATCTTAGACGATTGTGTGTCTTCGCTGATGGGCATGGTATTTCCAGGCCATCAAGCAGTCCCCAGTTAAGTCCATCATTACCATACAGTGTTTAGTTACCACCTCAACCTTTCGCTAATGAAGCAGCTGATAGAAACAAATATTCTTGCTTCTTCACTTCTGACAATTTGTTTAGAGAACAGATAGGTGCCTTTCAAATATTCTTCAATATTTTCGTACTGGCAAGGTTTCCTCTCTGCCAGGGCAGCATCCAGTGATGGCAAAACAAGTGAGAGCAAGGCAGGAAATTACTGGCAGATGACAGCAGTTAGGATCAGGTGGTAGGAACAGATTCAAAGCCACGCAAAAGCCTAGGAAAGGTTTTGGGACTTAAAAAACCCCTGTCGTTGTGCTTAGCTCTTTTCTAGGCACCATCTAAGAATAAGGGACTGGTACAGAATGGGGTCTTGCTTCTGCCAGAGTGATTTTATAAGGTGAAAAAACCACAAGGAGTAGGGCAAGTACATTTTTCTTCTAGTTTTTTGGTGTTTCTGTCCTTGATGAAGTTCTGCTATTTCACGTGTAGATTTCCTAGTTCGGTTGCATTTAATTTACTGCTGTTATCAGCTGGCTTGCATTTAGGGGCAGCATCCCTTGAAAGAGGGGCCCGGGGCTGTTCTTGTGCAGCATCCTCTGTGCAGAATGTGAGCCTGCCCAGAGGCTCTGCCTCCCTGCATTCTGGCTCAGTTGCAGGTTGTGCAGGGGTCTGTGTGGAAGATGTCTTTTCTGACAAGCATTATCCAAGAAAGCTTTTTAACATGTAGTGTGAGGCTGCCTGAGCTCCATGTCCCCAGGGACATCTATAATGATAATTCATTCTATGACAGCCCCAATGTATGAAATGAAACATAATTGACAAAATTGCAAGCTTGGCATACTCAGATCCAGGCATCTTCAAATCCCAAGGCAAACTCTGCAAAATCATGCAGTTGATATAACTCATAAGACTTAATTCTCTCTGGTTTTATTTGTCTTGGGCTTTGGTTGCTTCTTGGGGTTTGAGTTTTCCAACTTTTCTTCACAGCTGTGTGAGCAACAAGTGTAAAAATATTTCAACTTCTAATAAAAGCTGAGGGCTTTGCCCAGCAAGGCAGCAGTGATAGCAACAAGTAATGAAGATTGATTAAAAATCCTGAAAGATTTCACTACAAATCTACGAACAGGCAATGCTGCAACATCTACCTAATGTGTGTGGCAAGCAGGAAAATTATACAGTTCTAAGACAGCTTATGCATCCTCCTGCATGCGCCTCCCCTCTCTATCTTGTGTAAGATTAATATTTTTTAATACATATTTTTAAGGAGAAGGCAGGAAGTGGCTTACCTTATCTTGATATCTTTGTTCTGAATTGAATTAAAAGGTTGTTCCAAAATGCCAGAATTCAGCGGGATTTCGCAGTCCCAAAGGGATGACTTGTGTACAAGCAGAAATTGGATTCAGTGGTTGGAAGTATTTGCTTAGATTTCAGAGTTTCTCCTTCTCTTTGAGTTGGCTTTTAAACTGTGTGTTTATTCAGACTGCTAAATAAAATGTCACTTTGATCCAAGCCCAAAACTTCCTGTGTAACAATGATTTGACATTCCTGACTCTTTTAAATGAATGAAAATTATGACTTTAATCAAAACAAAACCTTTTCAGCTAACAACTTGGATTCTAAAAGTAGATATGTTGAAATTAAGAAACATTTGATCAGAAAAATGCCTGCCTATCTCATTATCTCCTACTTGTAGGGGAAATTAGTAATTGTTTACCTTATCACCAAACCTCAAGAGTGTGTTCTCTCTTGGCAAGGTGAATCTTGCTTAGAAATAAAAGGCATGTTTTTCACTTATTTTCAACAGCTTCCAAGAACTTACATATTTTTTTAAGAGATGTATAAGGTGCTTCCTAACTTTACCATTTCCCTTTTCTGTCAGAGAGGCAAAATTAATATTTGACTACTTAGAAATATTGTGCACAAACAACCTGAAGTTCAGAGTGAAAGAGACACACCACAGTGTACTAGGGAAAAAATTCCAGGGTATTTATCCTGCATATACAAAGTATAACTGATTCTCAGACTCCGTCTTTCTGGACAATTTTGTTGGGCAAGCTAAGACATGCATTTATGTTAATTTTTTTTGCTTTGCCCTTTCTAGAGGGGGCAAAGAACTTACCAACTGTTCTTGTAAATAGATGTGTGTTTGATAACATACTGCATATCAAAATATTTTGATTTTGTGTGGGGTGTCTTCATCTAACACTGAAACTCAGGAACTTCTAGGGCAACACAGTAAAACTCTATGACAGAAGAGTTTCATAAAGACTTGTGACACAGAGAGCACCTTGCTGGACTGAAGGGATAAGAATTGCAGGTGGCAGAGTAGAAAAACCACAGAAGTCACTTTTTCATGACGAAGGAGACATTACTAACAGCATTTTTTTCACTTCCTTTCCAGAAGACAGCAGATCTAGCACGTTACTCTTAATGTGGTCTATTTATAACCGTAAGTAATTATTCCACATACAAGGCAACAGAGATCCAGCACTGACTCCACTAGTCAGTGCTTGCTGAATTGGTGTCATTTGTGTGCAAATCTATCTTAGATAATATTAGATTATGTATTAGATAATAAGATAAAGTCCTATCTATAGTCTGTATTAGTATAGTACCTAAATCTCTTGTCATAACCTTAGTTACTTAGATTGCAACAAATGCAGGGCAGACCGTGGAACTGCTTATCTCCGCCATATGCATGAAGAAGTGCAAACCAAAGCAGTGAAATGGTGTTCAGGTCACATGGAAAGCTTCTGCTGAAATGTAAATTAATAATTATTCTTATTGAGTCCTGATAACCTCTGAAGCATGTTGGAGGAAAGGACATAATTCTGCAAAAGGCATTGAAGAGGTGCCGGTTTGCTTCCCACCACTGGTATCATCTTGATGGATGACTCAGTGGGTTATAAAAACATGTCTGAATGCCAAGAATTTCCTAAACCCCACTAGATGCTGGACTGCAAGTTGCAAGTTGGCTGGACTGGCAAATACAAGGATCTCCTCTCCCTGGGGACACTGAAATCCTTTGTACACCAAACCCATGTCCAGTTCCTGCTCACTACCAGACACTGAAGAACAAAGCAAGTTTTTCAGTCTGTCAAAGACAAGATAAAACAAAGGTTGTAATGTTTTAATGATGCTAACAACCTGTTTACAGAATAATGAAGTTTGAACCAGTGGGTTGGTCCAACTGCTGTTCTAGCAATGGGGACAGAGAGTGGGTTTCCTGCACAAGAGCTTTTCCTGTGGTTTTCACAGAAAATATCAGCAGTGTCTGATACAGTTTGCGGCTCTAGACCCTACTTGTGTACTGAGCAGTCAGCTGCTAGTAGGCCCTTGCTGGAGCAGGGGTTACTCAGAGGGCTCAGACACAGCCTAAACCCCCTGCTCAGCTCTCCAGGGAGGCATTGCCATGGCAATCAGACTCTAGTTAGGCACTGTCAGCAGCTAAGTGTTGGGTTTACCAAGTCAATGCTGCTCTTCATCGCCCCCTTCTCAAATAAGAAAGCAAATCCTGCAGTGGAAGCTGTCTATGATGCCAATGATGTCTCAGTGTCTTGGCTGTTCTTCACCAGCAATGCATGAGTACTCCTGCAACTGTGAAGAGCTGGCAAATTGCCCCCTATTCCTCAGCCCCTTTGCCCATGGAAGTTCCCTCTGAATTTTCTTGCCTCTTTGGTGAAGATGGGATGGGGAAGGGGCAAGCCCTGCTTCCCCAAGCTGAAGTGGCCTGCTGCCTCCTCTTCACTTCTTCTTATCCCGATCACCAGGACCAACCCTCACATAAAGATGTTTCTTAACACCAGCACCTTTGTAAGGAGGTCAATCCACTTTCCCCAGCTTCCTCTTAGTTGTCACATGTATCCATGCTCACTATCGTTCCTAATTTGCACAGGTCTTCCTCCCCGGGTGGCTTTTCCTACCTCCCCAAAGTGCTGTGGTGAACATGTGTGTTGTCCAAAGAGCTGTGCCAGGCATGACCAAGTTGTGGCCCACAGCACCTATCCGCAGTTATGCCTGTGCTCTAGCAGCGCTGCATGTGGTGGAGGTGGCAGTACAAGCATTTTCTGTCTGTTTCTGATCCTGTCTCTCACTTTGCAGGCTGTGCTTGGGGCTTAGCTTGAGCTTGCCCTCTGCAGGGGAGTGAGAGGCCATGGGGAGCCCTGTGCTTCCTGTAGCAGCTGTGGCTTACCTTTGCATCTGCAGCCAGGGCCTCTTTACTTGATTTAGCATGTCACAATTTACTGGGCTGGGTTGATTTAGTGGTGGCTTCTCACAGAGCATTTTGCCGTAGCTGTTCACAAGACTGGCTGTCTCCTTTAACAAAATGTAATCCTTCAGAAGTTATCCTGTGTAGAAATGAACTTAAGTGAGTGAAAAAGAGGGGAAAGAAGAAAAAAAAGACAAAAAAAATTCCCCACAAAATCCACTTTTTCATCCATCTAAAGTCTCCTTCTGCCACTGTCAGTTCCATTACATGATGCGCATTGGCACATTTCCTTTCCTTACAGCTATTTTCAGTGCTGAGTAGAAGTGCCTCCAGTTTTTGCAACACTGCATTTGGTTACTGGTCAGATAATCAGATGTATTTGTGAGGAATGTGAGGTTGGAATAAGGCCATTTGGTATAAAACTCTTGTGCTGCCTCCTTTTCCAACCTCTGAAATCATGCTGTGCTTCATTAACACTAAATGTGTTTGCAGGATCGGAACTTTCTCAGTCATGTGCTTTAGCTGCTTAGTGAAAACATAGGTAGTTTGTACACATTTATGTTTCTGGGATCAGCTGGTGAAGGGAGGCAGTGTTTGCTGTTCACTTCCCATCTCAAAGGCTTGGAGTTTTCATGCATTCTCGCTTCCTAAAAGTGGGGGTGGAAAAAAATCGGGTCCTTGCCAAATTCAAGATGCTGGTTATTAGCTAATTCTACTGTTTACTGTTCACACAGCGAAAGAACTGCTTGTGTTTGGCAGTGAGCTTGAGTTCATCTGCAGAGTGCAGGACAGAGCTGCCTGCTTGTTTTCTTCAAAAGCTTTCTGCTGCTGTTTAATTGTAGCACTCAGCGGCGATGTGCTGTACTGCTTTCTCCGTGTGCACTCCAAGACCCTTTAAGGAAGGAGGGTGTCATCTTGCTTTGAAAAAGGAAACCTGAGTTTCCAGACAAGCAGTGCAGGTGTGCTGGTTCCAATACATTAGATGGAAGCTGGTAAAAAGACAAAAAACAGTTAGGAGTTCAGAGAGTTCTGTTTCTTCCCAAATTTTGCCCCATGCTAACATGGACTGATGCTAAGTGGTGCTGCTGCTGCTGTCTGAGAGCAGGAGTTGGACTTGTGATGACTCCTTTCAGTGTTAGTGATCAAGATAGGAAAATATATGGGGGGCAGGGTGGGGGGTGAAAAGCATAAGAGTAAAAATAATCAAAAGTACCCCAAATCTGGATGAGGCTTTCCCTGAGTAGCATCAACACTGGCCTCGTGCAAGCTGAGCTGGCATTTTCCTGGGATACCACGCCTGGAGCTTTTTTTTTGCAGCCAAATGTATATGGGTTTGGGCAGTGCTGCCTTCCAGTGGTGCTACTGTGGCATGGAGAGCAGTGCTGGTGTCACCTAAGGATGTGCCAGTGCCAGCCCTCTCCGCACTCCAGGCTGCCAAGAGGAAATACTGGCCTCTGCGTCATTAGTGACAACTTCATGTTGTTGAACTAGTCTTTGATCCCTTCCTCCTCTGCAAAACTGTACAGTGGGTGGTAAATTAATCCCTGGAGTTTAGCCCAGCACGTATGCAGAAAGCACAGGGGGAAAAGTAGGTGATGCTGCGCTGATGCTGAGGCCAGATCTTGCCCGTGTCCTTGGTTTTAGCTTGGTGTTGTGCCACTGACTCTGGTGGAAGAAGCTCTCACACCACCCATGTATGTCAGCACAGTCCGAGCTTCTCTCCTCATGCCTGCTGGTGCCCTCATACAATAAGCATGAATCCAGATGCCACTGCTCTTCTAGCTAAACGCTGTAGTCATGGTGGAATAAGAGAACCTGGTTCAGTTTACCCTGGCTGAAACGAAAGGTGGTGTTTGTCAGCTAAGTGGGCTCAGTGCTGGGAAACTGGGCAGTATTGCTTCATAATGAAACCAGGAGAAAAACAGAGGAGAGTGACAACTGAGGAACAAACAAGTAGCAACTCTAGTTGGTTAAAGGAAGGGACATGCAATTCACACAACAATGGGAGAAACAGAGGCTGCCACACTATAAGGATGAGCCTTCCCAGTTTCACATATTTTCCTCTCTTACCCTTTTCTTTGTCATGTTCTCCTCTCCATTGGGACATAAATTTCCAAACTCAAAATCTAATGTGTTTTAGGACACTCAAAGGGGAAAGAAGTTCTGCTCTGTATGTGACTGGAAAATGAAAAAAATACACTGTTAACATATAAAAAGTTATAAGCTTTGTAATCTGCTAGCCAGCTTGGTGTGAGAGCTGAAGCAAAATTATGCTCTTCTAGAAAAAAGGCTTTGCTGAGACTCCTGTGACTGGATCAAACTACTGTCTGCTGAAAATGTCTAGTTCAATCTCACTAGCTGTAGCTAGGATGCGGCACATGACTGCAGCACATGCTGAGGATGCTTTGAAGTGTCTTTTTTGCTTTTATTTTTGCTTTAAAAAAAAAATTGAGCTGTAAAGTATGCAGTTCAGGAAGGTCAAGCATCACGTGTGAATATTGCTGTCTGCACAGCACAATGAAGGTCTGTGCTGAATGAAGTTGGGCCTCTGGTTCTTTGCAGATATTTAGTAACAATCTTGAGCAGAGCATCTTTGCTTTCCACGACAGTTCTTGTAGTTCAGCAAATGCATATTCCCCTCAAAGACAAATCTATATACCCTGGCAATTGCTATTTTTGTGTAAAGCTGTATTTCACTTATTATTGCGTAAGAGTTAGGCTGTGTACATTTTCAGGGAGCTTGTCGGAGGTAGAAGAGCTACTCTGAAGACAGCACCATGAGATAATGACTTCCAGACTGTCCAAATCTACATTCCTTCAAGCTTCTCCATCAGTGCAGTAATAAAAACTCTGAGCCACCTGGGCTGCATCTGTACTGTGTGGGAGGTGGAAACTGGTGCACTCTGCAGCCCTGCTCCCCTGGCTTTCCAGATGAGGCCTTCTGTTGAACTCCCCTCCTGCCACATGCCTGAGTGTCCTTCCAGTGGAGCCATGAAATGCATCCTGATGGAGTGTGTGCACAGAGGCAAAACAGGCCATGATTCGTGGAAGTAGGGAAGCTGGATCCTGCTGGAGATGGTTTCCATGAGCACAGCGAAAAGTCAGTTAGAAGAGGTCCCGCAAAGGACCAGAAGGGCTCCTTCCCCAGACAGCTTTTGCGGTTTTGGGACCAGCAGCTGGCAGAGGGATTTGCTAGTGCAGCTTTGCATTGCTCTGCCGGAAGCTGGTTCCAGAGGGGATCTTGAGCAGAGTGAAATTGAAGTGCACAATATTGAGCAGATCTGAGCCGCACCAAAGATGATTTGCACCTTCATGGAACAGGAGCTTGTTTCCCAACAACACAAAAGTCAGGGCATGTGAGGACTTTGCTATAGATTAGTGAAAATGTCGTCTATGGGGAGTAATCAGATAATTTTAAAAAGAAAAAGAAAAAGAAAGCTAAGCTGCCCCAAAGCTGATTATTCCACAAAACTAGTTTTTGTGACTTCCAAGTGACTCCACAAAATTCATGGCTATGCAGGACTTGCAGAAGCCACTCCAGCAGTGGCTCCAGCTTACAGGAGAGAGAAGATAACAGATTTTGTTAGCAAGCCTCATACTGTGGGGCAAAGCAGACAAGATCCAAGAACAGAAGCCCTTTTTTCAATCTACAACAGGAAGCTTGCATTCAGTGTTGGGACTTTGAATACCTACAGTCAACAGTAAATGGATATCTTGTTTACTCTTTGGTGTTTTTTCTAAATATATAGTAGAAAATATGAAATAATGCCAGAAATACAGGCGGAAATGTGTAGGAGGATGTAGATTTAAGTGGGCTCTAAACTGACTCAGTAGTGCAGTGGTCTGGGCACTACATCATCTTTAAATTACGAGTTTGAAGATTGCTGTTGCAAATTTGAAGTTAGCCATGTAATTCTGTGGGACACGCATGGACTTCTAAAAATTTACCTAAAGTGTCTTTTTGCAGTGGACAAATAAGCTGTCTGTTCTGTGTAACTGGTTTCACTGAATGCACCTTCTCTTTCAATGAGCCTCAATGGTTAGATTTGCATTTAGGCCACTGAGAGAAGTTTGGCTGGCAAGAAAAGGTGAAGTTAAGGATTCAAAAACATCATGACAACTACAGGAAGAAAGTAGGAGGGCAAGGGAGAAAGCAGCCTAAAGGGATGGAAAGAGGAAACAGCAAACAATCTCCAGGAAGCTGGATCATAACTTTTTCCAAAGTATTTTGCTTTTCAAGTATAGAAGACCACCTGTGCAAGTAGGTAGTTAGGTCAGGAGCAGCAGTTCAGAATGGCCTTGTTACCTTTGGCTATTGATTGCTTAAAGGAAGATACACTGCTAAGGCTTGGTGAAGCAGGGAGGGGGATTCTGTCTTCTGGAGTCCCTGTGTTTATTTTAATATATAATGTCTATGCATGTGATGACATGCTGAATGGCCTTGCATGGGCCACGCATTTCTATCAGAACAGTGCTATGATAGAGGGAAGAGTCTGTCTGCACTGGACTTCTCTATGAGACCCTGGTGACTGATAACCATCATTTCACCTGTAGGTTGCTTACCCTGTGGCTAAGCCCCTTCCCAAAGCAGGGTGAATTAAAAGCTTGGGTAAATCCAGCACATTTCCAATGTGATGCTAAGGATCTGGAGCTCTAACTGGTAGCTCTCAGACATTAAAGAAAAAGGCAAAGCATACACTTTTCAGCCTTGTTCCCAAACCTAGGACCTGACCTGCCTCCAAAATTAGGGGACCCTAGCAGCTGCCTAGTGGATGCTTGCTTTGCACTAAAGTGTTAATTCCTTTGCCCTCACTTGCTTTTTTTTTTGTCCCAGGGACCTCATGGAAAGTTCTCTTGATGCTACTCTCTGGAACCTGCTGAGGTCTGTGTGTCTCCAATGGCAAAACGAACTCATTTCCCTTGTTTCTCAACTGTTGAGATGAAACAGCAGATAGCAATCAGCCTTTTCCTCTCTCTTAATAGCCCCCCTCTTCCCCCTCAGTGTGGGATACTCCATGTAATCCTATCTTTCCTCTCTTTCTGGTGGAACCTTCCACTGAGGACAAAACTGTTTTATTTGGGAGGTAGGGAAACAGAAAGTGGGCATCGTTTTACATTTTTGTTTCTGTTTTTGTAAACCTTGTTTGAAAGTCACTTGAAGCTCGCTGGCCCAGAGAGTTTATTTTGGAGAGAATACAATTCCTATTAAGCTACAGTGGTAATTGTATGTAATACGTATTTTTTTAAGTGGATAAGTTATCCACAAATCCCAGATGATGATATGTCCTGCAAAGAAGATGCTGAAGAGGGCCAAGACTCCAAGATTACTGTACAAAGGAGACAGTGTCATCAGAGGGTGAACAAAATGGAAATGTTTGCTAGGAGAAAAGAACCAACCATCCAGCCTTGTGTTTGCACACCTCTTTTTAGTGTTGCTTTGATCCCTTGTCCAGTACCTGTCACAGACTTTCCCCTGAGACTTGAATGCATTTGTTTTGCTCACTGTTTGTTGTGGGTACAGTGAGGAGAGGTGAGGTGATGTGACCTGTGTGTGGTAGGGCCAGTGCCTCACCTGCAACCTCAGGCCACCCTGTCCTGAGCTTCCCATCACAGGTACCTCTTGGGCCCTTCTGGAATGGTTGCATCTGGGATGCTCGAATGATAGTGTAAGTTGAAATGGATAAGGAGTTGTGCTCGGACATGTTGCTGGGGTGTGGTGTTAAGTGCCTGCTCCACAGGGCTGTGAAGCCAGTGAAGGCAAGGACTGCTGCTGCCACACTGGGAAAGGGGTCTTTAAAATGGACACCATTAGGTGGGGCTTCTCCTTCTGTTTTCTTAACTTTTTTTTTTCAATAAAGAAATGGAAAGTTTTGAGACTCTTCATCTGCATGGACACTTTCTAAGCCATCTTTTTCCAGGAGTTACCATTTTTATCCTGGAAATGATTGCTGTTGTTTTAATCCTGCCTCTTGTCCCTCACAGCCTCGTTGCTTTTTTGGGCCCTGCTCCATCCCTCCCCACCGCCTTCTCTTTACCCCTTTTGGACAAACTTTGCCTCGGTTAAGAAAAATGGGGCTAGACAGGGTTGGGCAAGGCTCCTGACTTGTCACAGAAAGGGCGGTGAGGAGGAAATGTGGCCACAGCTGAGTTTATTTTGGAGACCGCCCACTGGTGCCCTGCCCCTTTGCCCGGGGCCCTGACACGGGCTCCAGCTGTGCCGGGCAGACCGGCAGTGTTCGGGGGCTGGTCCTTGTGGAGGAAGGAAGATCCTGGAAATCCCCAGTGCAAGAGAGCAAACGCTGCATTATTTTATTTCAACCTGGGACATGGAAGCTATGTGGTTTTTTCCTTTTCCTTCCCTATTTTTTTTTTTTAATTTAGAACAGAAGAGAATCTGCAGATCTGAGTTAACAAACCCGAACACTCGCATTCCTTTCATTTTCACACATATGTCATGATTCGGATAATCCTGCCATTCTGAAAGAGTGGGTTAGAATGTGCACAAGCTGAGGAAAACCAGTAACCACTGGGATGTCTCAGCGGGGGGACTGGGTTTCCCAGAGCTGTGCCCTCCTCGGCGCTGTGCTTTTCCCTTGCCCTCCCGCCCCCTCGGCGCTGAGAAGGGGCTGATGCGGCCGAAAGTTGACAGTTCTGTGCAACAGCTGCAAATCATTTCAAACCCATCCTCGGGTGGGAGCGGCGGGGAGCGTGTGGCTTGTTTTTGTTTTGCTTTCCCCAAGCATTGCGCAGGCTGCGGTCAGCTGGCCGAGGCGCCCGGCCCCAGCAGCTTGTGACTCAGGGTGCTGGTGGTGCTCCAGGGCTGGAGGAGGGCTGCCCGCAGCCCAGTGTGACTGGGGAACCACGAGCCTACGTAGGCGCTGAGCTCAGGGATGGGGGTGTTCCTCCTCCCGCCACAGAGGAGCCAGGAAGATCCCTGTCACCACTGACAGTGGTTAGGCACGAGGCATACGTATTTACAAAGGTCTTTGGGAATACAGCTGAAAAACAAACTGCCTTTGCTTTTTTTTTTCTTTGCCTTTTTTTTTTTTGTTTTGAAAGAAAAGATGTGGTAAGCTTTTAAAGTTAGNCCGTACTTAAAAGTCCCCTGGTGCTTCACCCTCCCTCGTAACACTCCCACAGCTCCTCTGCCAGCATCTCCCTTAGAACCGCAGCTGAGCAATTACCACCGCTGCTCCCAGGGTGCTGGCTCCCAGAGGGGTGAGTGAGGGGTCCCCGGGAGATGTCCCCGCTTGCCTGCCAGTTAGGTTTAGCAAGGCTGTTACATCGGGGAAATCCCACGTGCCTCCTACAGGAGTAAACCAACCAGGCGTGCTATACACTGTGTGTGTGTGTGTGTGTGTGTGTGTGTGTAGATATGTGTGTGCATATACAGAAAGATATTATTTAGTGGCATAAGCCCTCATTAATGGCAATGGGATTTGTGTGGTTTACAGCCCCTAGGAAGCTATTTGATAGCTTACTCCTAATTTGCAAGTCTTTGAAGCCAATCGCCGTACCTGGTGATTAAGGGGGTTTTTTGCAATAATCCGGTGCAGAGAAAAACAGAGGCCTCTCAGTGGTTTGCATGAAAAGGCTGCTGAGCGGGTCCTGTGATTCACGGGCCAAAAATAATGTGTTCTGTTCAAACAACGTTAGCTCTGTGATACAAACTGACAAAAGCCAGCAAAATTTAAAGGGACCCTGTCAAATCGGGTCTAAAAATAACCCCAGCCAGCTGTGTTTTGGTGAGTGGGCGTGTGTGCTCATGTGCTGTGCTCCCTCTGCTCTGCCAGCCTTGTCCTGGGTTGTGGGGTTTTTTTCTGAAACAGGCTGACATGACATTTGAGCTTTGCCATCTGGTTGCTCGGTGTATGAAATTACTCTGTTCTGGGAGAAAGGGTCTGGCTTTGGCGTGGGAAAGAGCACCCCCATCCTTGGCCACAGCAGAGCTGCATTTCCCTGAAGGAGGTGAAAAGCTGCTGGTGTGGGATTTAGCATCCCAAAAGGATGTTGCAGCAACGCTGCTGGGTATCATCCTTTAATTCAATGGGATGGTGGCCGCACAGGGGCCTATCCACACCCGATCTTGCAGTGTTCAGTAGGAACCCTCAAGATGGAGCAGAACTCCTTCTTCTCCTCCCACCTCTCTGGGCCTTGGAGGCATCTCTTTCTTGGGGAGTGCTGTGATTCTCACTTCCCTACCAGCACCTGAGAGATGGGCTTCTCATCATGAGATAGCTCCTATTTGTAGAATAAGGCTCACTTTGAAACTGGGATTCCCCTTCTGCCAAAAATACCCTCTAGCATGAGCAGGCATAGCTCTGTCGATTTGCACCTTGTCTGACCTCAGCTTGCTCTTCCCAGGAAACAAATGTAGGCTTTCTATCTCTGTAAATGTAATCATTCCACATACCCTGTCCTCCTCCTGGGCATGTGAAAAGAAATATGCACATAAAGCCTGTGCATGTGTGTGATGCAGCTGCTTGGAGGAGCAGAAGTGGGCTTCAGTTGGTTTCCTCATCTAAAGAAGAAATGGGAGATGGAGAGGTGGGTATTTCTCAGTACTATCTACCCATGTGCTGTATTTCCCCAAGTCCTGTCTTTTTGAGTCAGAAATGGCAATAAATAGCTGCTGGGGAATTCCCTCCTGCAGAAACCTCAGGAAAACACTTTTGCCCTATACTCAGAAGCAGCTGCCCTGTTTGCTCTTCCCTTTCCCACGCACCCACCAAATTTCTTGCTACCCTTTCTGTCCTCTTGAGGTTTCTACTGCAGAAGTCCCTCTCCTGCGGTTGCTCTGTCACTGGCAGTAGGAAGTTGAGCATCTCCTTCCCCCTTGTACAGAGACTGCAAACCCCAAAAGATTCTTAGATCTTCCCTGCCAGGCAAAGGAAAGACGTTGAACATGTGCAGCATCTGGACAACTTTCCCCTTGCTGCCACACAAGGAGCTGGGTGCAGGGTTGAGGTTCTCTTTAACTATCCCTTCTGATTTTTTTTTCCAGGTGCGATTTTATGTTAATTCAAACTAACATTCCCAAATTGCACTATTCTTGCCCACAATATTTACAATAATAAAACTTAAATCTTCCTCTCAGCATGCTTCAATGTAACTGGAGCATTTCCATCCCACTCTTTTTCTTGAGGGTTTAGGAATTAAGTCATGGTACTTGACTGACTGAAATCTGAAGCAAAGGTAGCTTTGGAATTAAGTTAAACAACTTTATTTTAGCACACTGAAACTGTAAATACTGCTATCAGATTCCTTTTTGGTATGGACAACATTTACTTTTTGATGTTATTTCCAAAACAAAATGTCAGCAAAACTTGATGTCTTGGCAGGATTTTGTGCTTCTCTGATTTTGCTCTAAGGCTGTTTTCCAAGGGAACTTGTGCTCTTCCAATGGTGGTTTTGCTTTGCTATATACTTACTGCTTCAGTCATCTCCCACATGGGGGTGAAATGTGCATTTTGCTGTAACAATATAATAAAACTGATTACAAATGAGGCTGGTAATAGGGTATTTATACTGATGTTTGCATTCTAGTAATTTATTTTTTTTGTTCTAGAGCATTCTTCCTTGACTCTGGGCTTCTAAGTGTAGTACAAGACAGCAGTGTCCAAGGATGAAGAGAACATCTGCTAGCGGGAGAAAAGTGGCAGATATTCAGAATATCAGATAGCCTCTGGTGTTCTTCCAGGTGTTCACTGAGGGGGAGAAATAAGAAACCCTTCATTTTGATCTCATTGCTGGTACTGAAGTGCCAATGGAGTTCAAAAGATCTTTTCATCATCATAAGGAGAAAGGAAACTTCCAAGATGTTCCTCTGAAAATAGTTAAATGGAAGACATCCAGATTATGGTCTTTCACATCCACTGATCTGATCGTAGGAAAGAAAGATGGACCAGGGAGAAGAAAAATAATTCTAAAGCACTTTTGACTTGCTATTGTCAAATTGCACACTGTTCATCAGCATGAATTCATTATTTGCCTGAAAAATCAGAGGTCAGAGCAAGCGTTGCAGAAAGCTTTTGTAAAAGTCAATTCCAGATTTCTACTAGAATGCATCCTGGAATACATTTCTGGAATACATCTTCCTTTTCTATTTACTGTCTGCAAATGGATTAAATGGTGAGAGAGTTATAGAATTAAAACCAAAAAAAGGGAGGGGTGGCAAAATCACAAGCAAATATCAGAGTAGTCCCAAAAAAGCAGACTCTGAATTCATCATAATCCTAAGTGTGGAGTTTTTTTCCAAAAACTATGGAGTTAATCATTCAAATACTGTAAGACACTGGCTGATTTGTGTGTTCAATCAAGACTAATCACCACAGCTTGAATTTTGAATATTAAATGTTTGTGGAGTCTGCTCACAAATTATGTGCATAATTTTTGTCATGTAGATTAAGTTATTTGATGAATTATGTCAGATGACACATGTCTAAAAGTTAGGAAAGGCTGGTGAACAAAATGCACACGGAGGAAGAGAGAGGTAATTTCCTGTGAATAGTTTATTCATTTCTGACTTTGATTCCAAGATCTTCAGGTCTTAATATTTCAGCAATAGCCATTGATGTGCCTCTGAGTTTTTGCTGGGTAATGTTTGTGGGGAAGCTGTCTCCCTTCAAAGTGAAGATATTGGGAGCTGGTGTCTGCTGCTACATTGCAGAGCTACTTCCTCGGAGTTGTGCAGACTGTTTGGTCTGCTTGTGTCCTGCTTCTCCTCCTCAGGCTGCTGCCAACTGCAGCCCGGCGAGGTAGGCAGAGCTAGTGAAAATTGAAATTGCAGGAATAGAACAAACAGCCTTAGCTATATGAAGCTGATGGCTAATCAAGTGGAACTAGGAATTAGAAACTGGCTTGCTGAATCAGAGAGAAGCAATGGCCTGATTAAAGAAACTAAAGGGAGTTGGTAGGTGAGAGATAGTAAAATGCAGGACTTCATCAGCATGTGAAACCAAATCAAGCAGTGAATGATAGAGCAAGAATGAATATGAAAACACTGTGTAAGACACAGAATCCCAGAACAGTCTATGTTGGACAGGGACCTTAAAGATAACCTAGTTTTACTCCCCTGTCACACTCAGGGACACCTTCCACGAGACCAGATTGCTCAAAACCCCGTACAACCTGGACTTGATACTTGGGGGAGAGAGTGGATGGGGCATCCACAGCTTCTTTATTGACTTCAGGAAAAAGATGGACACAGTACAGTGCTACACCAGGGCTGTGTGAGCTGGGTTAAAAGGCATGTTCTTTAAAGCGTGGCTGAGGTGCTCTCACTGCCTTGTGTAAATGAGATGATTTACCAGTGTCTGGCTGACTGCTTCCCATGGATGTCCTGGCCTTTCCTTGGAGTGAAGCATTTTAGCACCCCTGAGGTTTGCTTGTAGATAGTATGTGTTGCCAGTAGAGGCAGGCAAATTCTGTGCCTGTGCCTTACTGTGATTCCCTCCTGGCATTACTGTGCATCTGAGTGAGGCTGCTGTCTTGTACCCTCTCGGCTGGGTAGCATCATGCAGGAGGGATATTTTACATGTGATATCAATGTACCACAGCTGAAGCCCATCTCTAGGGTATGAGCTTGTTGGAAAGAGCATAATTCAGATTTTCTAATGCATTTTATAGGGTTAAGGACAAGAGTAATGCTGTGATTTGGACTCTGATTGCTTACAGAATAGACTGCACAGTTAATTAAGAATTTCATGTTTTGGCACATTTTGTGTTTGTGGAAAGAGTCTGAAAAAAAACCCCTGACATAGAAATCAAATGTATATGGTAGGAATGAAAACATATGCAGTATCTTTTTCAAAGCACTGATTTTGAAGCAGTTTTGTCAAATTAAATTTCACCTTGTTATGGACAAATACAAAAAACACTAGAAATATCACTGTAGGGAAATCCTGGGTCCTCTCATTGCCACTGACTTCCTGTGACCTCCTGAACAATGAGTCTTCTGACACTGTCATCATCTGCATCCTTAGGAATGTGTCTGTGATTTGCCACAAATTAGGCAATGATAGGCAGAGAAATGCAGAAGATGTTTCTCTCTCTCTCTCTCCCCTTTTTTTTTTAAATTCCAATGTCAACAGCTGGTTTTCATACAAGATTCTGTCCCCTCCCTATTTCAGCATTTGCAATTGAATCCACCAGTGAAACTTAAGTGTAAATAAAAGTGAAATCAACTTGATTATCAAAGCTGAGATACAAGGCAAATGAAAAATATAAGCTGACACAAGCCAAATGGATCATGCTGATTTTTTTTCATTAATATGATAGTTTCAATTCTCAGTCTAGGCAAGAACATTAATTATTAGCCCATTTATTTGGGCTGTTAAAATGACACCATCCTTCTAGTGAAGAATTAAGTATGGTAGCAATTGGGATAAGCAAACCTGTAATACAAGACAAGATTGTTTAAAAAGTGCAGTGAAACAGTACTATAGATCTCCCTGCTTGTGATAAGAGAAGGAGGCCTCAGTCTTTCAAGAAAAACTCGTAATTTCAGTCCTCTGCTGCCCCAGACACCTCCTTGAGAAAGACTCACACCTCAGGGCAACTCTTTGTGATATGCTTTTACAAAAAGTCTCAGAAAGCAAACTGGAGGCTTCATTCTCAGCCTGCTGTAGCGCAGAGAGATGGCTCCTAATTATTTCCACCCATGCTGGAGCAGGGATATTATTACACCTAAAAGGAAAACTGGAAAGTTCTGGGGAATCTGTGCTAGCTTCCAAAGAGTACTTTGTTGAGCATATGGTGAAAATTTTCCTAAATAAGGGACAATTGTTTGAAAAGCTTGTTACTACCACAAATCAGTGAAGTCCACAAGTTAGCAAGCTGCAATTCAAATAACAAAACAAAAAAAAAAAAAAAAAAAACCACCAAAAACCAAACCAAAAAAAAAAAAAAAAAAAAAAAAACAAAAAAAAAAAAAAAACCCCCAAAAAAAAAAAAAAAAAAAAAAAAAAAAAAAAAACCACAAAAAACCAAACCAAAAAAAAAAACAGACAAAAGAAAACACAAACAAACAAAAAACCCCCAAGAACAACAAAACCCCCACAGCCACTCCCAAACAAACAGTCCCAAGGTTAACAAGAATATGCAGAACTGCACTAGTATATGCTATCAAAATTCAGAAATGTACGTACTGGTGGCTGAAGGAATCCCCAAGTGTGGAAGATTGGTGAGAGATCTGGTCAGGTAACCCCATATTTAACCACTTCTTCATTCTTACGTGGGGTTGTATATCCCCAGGGGAAGAGCAGGAATGCGGCTGAACTGAAACTTGCTTAGTCACTCCTTTGTCCAAAAAACCACCCATCTGACCCACGTAAAATTTCCAGGTCTGTCACCCCTACTGCCCCTCGTGATGGGACAAGATGATTAGAAAGTTGTCTATGTGGTTATTGGACATGTTAGTGAAGGGCTCCCTCCATCTTGGTAATTCCTTTCAATGGCCCAGTGCCAGGCAAAGTGTGGGTGTTTGGAGAGGCAAAAAAGGTAAAATGCAGAGAAAAGAGCAAGTGAGTTTATTTGTTTCTCTTGTAAGAAGTGAAAGGATTGATTGGTGTCATGGGAGAAATTAATGTCCACCCTGACCATGAAGTATCTTCAGGCTTGCTTCATTTTCCATTACGTGGGAACCTATCCATGATCTATGGGATTTATTTCTTGTGGAAGGACAGTTTGGGTAAAATAGGGCACTTTTGTGCATTTACATGAGGTAAACAAATGCTTCTAAGTGCACAGATATCCATCTTCAGAGATACTCAAAAGTCTTCTGGACATGGTTCTGGACAACCACCTCTGGGTGACCCCACTTGAGCAGGGGAGTTTGACCAGATGATCCACAAAGGTCCCTTCTCACCCCAACCAGGCTGATGTGATCCACCTCCAGAGATTTCACTTAAAGCTTGCAAACTTCCCATGTCTTCATGGGGAAAGGATGGGTGCCAGTTTCCAATAACTTAATATTGGGAAGAGAGAGGGAATAATAAGAACAGCAGAGCCTTTTCAATGCCTCAGGGTAATGAAGAGTGAACTCCTTTTGTTTTAGACCATGCTTTAGTAATTGTGTGTGTGCTTTCTCTATTGATAAATGTCTCCCTAACTCTGGCTGCGACTTCTCATAACAGGAATATCAGCGAAAAAAGATTAAATATGTGTCTAGCAGCACAACTAAACTAACAAAAAAACCCCACCCTCAATGCAGCCTTTTCCAACCCGAAGCTTGGAACACAAAAAGGGAAGCATGCCAGAATCCACTTTGTGCCTTTAAAAGCTGTTCTTTCTCTAAAACTTCACCCGCTCTGGAGCAAACAGAGGAAGAACCAGATTTTGACTTTTTTTTTTTTAAAAAAGCTCTTTTTCAACATCAGGTGCTGTCTGTCTGGGGTTTCTCTGGCCCTTGCAGTTCATGCAGTGTTCATTAAGTTAGAGAAATATGTGATGTCACCCCCCTTAGGTCTGACAATAGCGATAGCCAAGGTAGGCAATTAATGAGTACCTGCTGCTGCTTCTGTTTTTGCCGAAGGCCCAGGGGACATTAAAGTAGGCTTTGCCAAAGACAGTGCAGGACAGGCACTTTATTTTGGAGAGAAGTGACATGATAAGCTGAGAACTAGTTGGAGAAAATACCTGAAGCATGGAGTGTTGAAACCCCATTAGGCAGAGCATTCTTGGTTCTCGCAGTTCTGTCAATGAGTATTTTGGTGGAAATTTAGAAATGCAGCATCTCAAGCTCTTCTCTAAATGCATGGTCTATTTCTCCTCTTCCTAAAAGACAAAAAAAAAAAAAAAAAGGAAATGTTTTCCATCTATCTCTTAAGGATAGTGGGGAGTCTGGTGGCGTCTTTGCTTTCTTGCTGGGGAAGTGTGAGATGTGGCAACAGGGAACAATGCTGTGGAATGACTAATGGAAAGGGAGGTACTGTCATTTGGCATCTTCCATGGCACATGAGCAGTCATTTTAGAGATGCTTTTTCCGTAGGGACGAATGTCAGCATTGCTAGCAGTTTTTTCTTTTCTGTTTGTAATCAGCATTGTGAACAAGACCCAAACTGTAGTCACAACTGACTTATACATCTAAGCATGGCATACAAAAGATATGCAGGCTTCAAAATAAATTCAAAGAACAAATTGTCTTTGTGATTGTTCTTGTTATAAAACAATTTTATGATTCCAGAATTTTACTGAACGGATAATATGTTGTTTCCCAAGCTGAAAAAAAAAAAAGCCCTGGAAATGAGAATGAAATGTGGAGGTTTTCCACCTGGCAGATCAATAGCTTTTCAATATTTTCCTTTTCTTGTGTTTCCCAAGTGAATGCCTGTTATTTGGAAACATAACAAAAATAAGACAGAAAATGACTGTAGGAAAATTCGAAGCAAAGTCTTTCATTTAAACAACTGTAACACACAAAGAAGCGATGAAATCTGATTTCTTTGTTTTCTTTGAGAAAGAAAGTGAACAATGCTGTATTACTGGACAACACTCTTGATTTGTGGATGTTGGACTGAGCAGGCCCTTTTCTAATGGCAAGCAAATAGCTGGAGTCAGTATCTGGAGGAGCACGCTCCACGGTGGCATTTCCAAAGCATCTAACGTAGATGTCCACAGCTTTTGCTACGTGCTTGGCACTGGAGACTTTGATGGTTTTTTACATGCATAGCTGAGTGCATGAAAAGAGATCCCCAGTAATGCTTAAGTACTGCCAAAAAAATAGGATTTACCCATGGCTGCAGAGATGTCTCCAGGAAAGTCTGAGCTCTGCCTCAGAGGGAGGAAGATCTGGCCGAGTTGTTAAAGCAATAATGCAAGGGCATCGTTAACTTTCAGACTTTTAAATCTGCCAGTGAACTTTATCCTTTTGAGGGAGCAGAGTTACCTAGGTGGTGGTTTGGTTTTTTTTCCTTCTTTCTACTAATCTATGATGTTGCACTTTTAACTTGAAACACTCATTTGCCTCCTGTACCTCCTGGCTTGTGTGCAGCTGTGCTTTGCTGGTGATGCTCAGGAAAGCACCAATGTTAGCAGAACAGTCTTGCACAGAAGGGCATCTGCCAGTAGCATGGAGCAGGGGCATTGGAGTGACTCCGTGTTTCCAGTGAGTTAAGAAAGCAGTGCTCAAACAGCAGCTGTTAGGGGGCACTTAATGGGGCTAACACAGAGGTGGAAACAAAAATGTGGCCTAGCCAAATATTCCCGCCCTACCAGGCCTTAGAGTGGCCAGAGCAGGGTGGTTGCTTTGCTGAGCAGATAGGTGCTAGGGAGGGAGGTTGCTGAATGCTCGGAGACTAAATCTTGGAGCAGGGGCTTGACTCTGCCCAGCGTCTCCTCAGCCACCAGGTGAGTCCCAGTGGTCTCCTGCACAGTGGGTTGCCCTGCCCCACCACCCACTGGGCCTTCAGTAGGACAGTTTTGGACAGGAACACGGGTGACACCTCAGCACCGCTTGTTTCCTGGGACAAGTGGTTCATTTCCATATGCAGGCAGAGAACAGTGGCTAAGACAGGGATGCAAAAAAGCTGCCAGGTGCCTGGAAATCCCTGAGATCATCAAGAAGGCTGGACCTGTCCTAATGCCACAAGATAAAGTCTGGCCATTACATTATTTACTCTCAGCCTTTCTTCTTGGGACAAGGGAGTTTCTACCCCATAGTGCCATGGGCTGCCTTGACATTCATGGCATGAGCACAGACATAGGACCCGAGGAGAAGACCTGGAGAGGTGAACAACCACCAGCTGTAGCAGGGAACTGCAGCTCTCCCTGCCCAAACCCAGCAGAGCCACTACAGGAACGTGGTGGATCTGGAGGGCATCCTTGCTGCAGGAGCACAAAGGAGCATGGCTTCTGGGACACCATTTGCTTACGGAAGTATGGGCTGCTTGGGAATTCCAGGGGTGTGTTTACATCACCTTTCCCCAGCACCTGTTCTGTGCTCACCCCATTATCCAGAGGGGGAAGCAGAGCATAAGAGCCAAGGACTGGGTGCAGAATGCGTGATGAAGGTACAAAAATCTGGGAAGAATGAGGAGGAACTTGGGTGATAATTGTGAAACACCTATGGGCTGTGGCAGCATCCTCTTCTGCATAGGGACCTCTCACAAGCAGGACTGCTTCGTGCAGACCCTACTGACCCTGCAAGATCCTTCTGTAAGCTCTTCCCCTTAACCTTCCCTGAAGGCACATCTGCTTGACCCTGCGGAAGAGGAGGGCTCAGATTGTCCATCAGCGTTCCTGTCCTCAGCTTACTGCCACAGTCAGCAATTATGTTTGGTATTGCTCACCCCTATGATTTGATTTTATTTGATTTTATTTGATTTAATTTGATTTTAAAACCTCTGAGGTGCAACAAGTTTTTCCTCTCTCTGATGGGTGCACAAAAACTGGGTAGAGAGTGTTATGGGTGAAAGCAATGGATCTGGGTTTCTCAAATATCTGGTGGGCGATTTTGAGTGCTCAAAAGGAAGCTGATTTAAGGAGAGATGGTTTTCAGCAGGCTCTAGGCCATTTTGGCTATATAAGGGTCATTAGGCAAGACTTGATGCATTCCAAATCACTAAAGCTTGTATTTCCAATCTTGGCTATGTTTTATCCTAACCATCACCCTGAATGCCACCTTTTATTCAGGACATGTTGTCTTTTCAGCAGTGTTTAAATGCATTCTTAATATGAATTATCATGTTTTATGGTAGAGCATCTGACAAAGAAAGAGGCTCTAAGAAAGCTTTTTGCTAGCAATAAATTAGGTCCAAGTTTCTGTGATAAGCTGTAATAGCTCTTCAGAGCAGATGTATTTTATCAATTTAAGAACACAGACGGAGAAAACATGTACTGTGTTCAGACTTTTAAAAAAGTGTTTTCGAGTTAGTGTGTTCACAGTCAACAATAAATCCAGAGAAGCAATGATTGTCTTCCAGTTAGACAAGATGCAGCTTGTGCTGTGTCTGTTATTTATGTATAGGATGACAGAGGCACTTTTCAAGCCACAAGTTGCTCTTTAATACAAAGCTGGGTACTGTTGGAAATGGTGGGCTATAGGCCCAGGTTTGATCAAGGGACAAGACATGCTCCCAGGCTGATAACTCATCCAACATGCAGGCTTAAGGACCCACAGGACATGGGAGAAACCTCTCTCAGTTATCTGCAATCCAGTTTCCTGGCTCAGGAGCCTTCTCAGCTGCAGCTGCCACACATGTGAGATTTGTCACTGACACCAACTTCCTCCTCCTCTTCCTCCTCCTCCTCCCAGATGTGTATGTTCCCAGCCCCCAGGGAGATAGGCTGGCATTATCTGCCAGCCTGGGCTGTTCTGGTGTTGCAGCCATGTCTCTCGTGCCAGCAGCACATGTATATCTCACCTGACTCAGAGAGATGGCCCTGAGGGTGATAAGGCTGCAGGTGGTGTGGGAAATCCCAGACAGGCTGTCCAACCCTGGAGGGCTGATCCCCTCAGAAATCAACACAGTCCCACTCTCCCAGGTGTTTCCGTGGCATTTGTCTGAGCTTCTTCAGAGGAAACAGGCTCACCTTCCCTGGGTTTTATATGGTGGGTATGGAATCTGGTCCTTTCCCTTGCCTTGTCATCTTCCTCTTTTTTACAACAATGCCAATCTGTAAGTGAGGTGGTTTCGCTCACCCCTCAGCTATACAGTTTGATGAACACCACCAATCAGCATTTTTGTTGCTTCTTATTTTCCTTTTTTTTCTTGAGAAGAGAGTATTAGGAAGAGAAATTTGCTCAGATTTGTATCTGGTTTTCAACTGGGCTGTGTAAATAGTCAACAGAATTTTCATTACTTATTCTCATCAAAAGACACTGGCAAACAAAGGAAGATTTTGCTAAACACAGGGTTAATTTCTACATCTCTGTAGAGGACAAGGCACCCATAAATTTAGGCCAAGGCCTTGAATCTCTAGGACCTTACAGATACAGATGGTGTGACTTCTGTGAAGGGAAAATTTTCTGGTCCTACAGGCAGACTGGTTTGTTAGAATTAGAGAATTAAGAGAACAGAAAAGCAGCTTCTTTGAATTTCATTGTTTTCTAGCATGGCTTTTCTAAGGAAGCAAGTCTTATGCAATCATGTTGGTTGTCTGGCTTGAACCTCTCAGTGTTTGAATCCTTTGGTCATTTTTAGGTACATTTTTTAGAGGGAGAAATGCCTGAGATGTTATTAAATTCCACCAGTCATGTGAAAATTACAGTCCCCATAGAATAAAATTTTTAAAAAAAAAGCAAAATGTGTGCCCCGGCACAGGCAATGTCTGCAACATGATTGCAGATGGTGTTAACTGCTGGAACACCCACATGAGAGAGAGACTTTATGAATGTCCCAACCACAGGAAAAGCTTCCCTGAGAGTTTGAAATCAACCACAAGACACAGATCTTCAAGGAGCCAGATTATGTTAAACTGGGGCGTGTGAGGGAGTAGGTCTCAAACGTTGACATTTTCCCCTTGCCAAGGCCATCCCTGTATCGTTTAATTTGCTCTGCATCCCAGAGAAATTTGCTCAGATCTCAAACATCTGAGTTTTCCCTGAGCAAAGTAATGAATGCCAATAGATGTGCACTTCCAGAGCACACAAGGAATTTTTCAGAAACCCAGCTGAGCTGAGGTCAAGCAGAGTGAGGAGACATTTTCTCTCTTCATTGCCTCATTCAGTCTTCTCCCACCCACAGGCAGGCAGACCTGGGTGAGGAGGTTTCCAGAGCAGCAGTGCTGATGTGACGCTCTGCTGGTCACGTCGCTTCCTCCTTTAATTTTGTTTGTTTCTGTTTCACTCTGCAGTTAGACCAGGACAGGTTGTCCAGCGTTTGCACTTTCCACTTCAGTTCCTTCTTTCTGTATGGAGGAAATTTGCAACTTCCCCTTATGACATGATGCGATGTAGATCCTGACTGTCCTTATGAAAACCCTTCCCTAGTCCTATTCTCCCTTAAGCTTCACGAGAGTGACCAAACCAGATTTGTTCACATTTAATTGGCATAGAGTGGAGCAGCTCCAACTGGAAATGCTGAACATTTAAGCAGAGTAGCCAGCAGCCTTGTGGTTCAGGAATCCCTGGGGAAGGCCCATGTTAAAATCCCCAATCTGCCTGATTTGGAGAGGGAAGTTGAAGTAAGACTATCTGCTGGAGTGCCCCTTTCTGCCAGGGTGAGAGCTGCTGTTCTTTGTGTTGATGATAAGCTTTAAAACAGGTCTAGATTAGAAAATCAGGTAAATGCCCAGATAATGTGTAGGAGAAGAAGCCTGCTAAAGAAAATCAGAGGAAATAGAGCTTCACTTTACCTTGCTCCTACTCAGTCCATCTCAGTGTTGTTTGTAGATGGTCACAGACAAACGGATCCAGGAAAAAATGTTAAAAGCACATGAGGATCACTGGAATGAGAGATGGCTTAGCAATGGACTTAGTGTTAGGCCTATGGTTGGACTCTGTGATCTTAAAAGTGTTTTTGAAACTAAATGATTCTATGATTCTCTGTCAGATCTGTCTGCTCTTTGACTGCTGGGCTGAGTCATCCTGGGCATATTTCCCCACAGAGATGAGCATCTCTTTTCCTCTCTCTAAGTTCTGGTGCTCCTCAGGAAAAATGTTGCCTCTTATTGTGGGTTTCTGTAAGGCCATCACCATGGGCAATGTTGTGAGACCTCTTACCATGATTCTAAAATGCAGAATAACAGCCCCCATAGAGTCTGTTCATTGCCTCTGAGGCCTGGTTTGTGTCTAAATAGGGTTGGGAGGAGATACTATAGAAGCTGCGTAAAAAACTGCTTGCTTCTCTCTGGGTTGAATAGCCTTCTGGGTGGTCAGGAATTTTCCTGGCAGGGAAATGTGACATTTGCCTTTTTCTCTTTACTGGATTTGGCCCCAAGGGGCAAGAGCCGGAGGCTGTGGTTTCTGCAGTTGAAGATTAGTTTTCTAAGTCACTGTCCCTGGCAGATAGGCATATCTACATATTTACTTTGGAATGTGATGGTGGAGGTTCTACTCTGTCAAGGTGCTCTCAAGGAATAAACATTACATGTTTTAATTTGACATTAAGATTGGAGCAGAAATTTCATTTCCCCTTAGATGCAATCCCTGTTTAAAACAAAATCTCTGTGTACCAAACAAAATCCTGGCTTTGGGTCCCAGAGGCAAAAAACAAAATCATAGTTGTACACCACCATTCACTTCATTTTCTGCAACAGCTGAAACTTCCAAGAGACAGCAGTCACAGTGCTGAGCCAGATAAACTCTCTCATCCTCAAGCACCAGATATTTTCTAGACATGTTCAGATGAATGGCACATTCTAGAGTTCAGAGGAAAAGAATGAGAAGATTTTCTTGGAAGGGCTAAACTTCATATGTCATTGTGCATCCCTTCACACCAAAGGAGGCTTCCTTATTAAGTACTTCCAGTGCTAAGGCGTTACTGTGGCTTACTAAAGGATGAGACTTGCATGGGAGTTTGCATGTAAACCCCTTGACTGGAACAAGTGAAATGGTGAGTTTGAAATGGCCAAAAAAAATTCTTGGCAAAGCCACAAGACATTACCTTGGGAAAATTCAAGGACATGTAACCGCAGGGTGCAAGGAGCCAGAATTTTTCTTAGAGAAAGAGACAAACCTCTAAAAGCTCCTGTTACAAATGCAACAGCAGATGACCGAGCATCAGACAGCATAAAGAGTTTTCTGGGCATGTTTCTATTCATGAATTCTCCCATGATCATTGTTTTATTTTTGATTATCTCCTGAAAATAAAAAAGGGATTACTTTCTAGTGCTTAGCCTAAAACTGCTCTTCAAGTCTATACACGACACGTTTGGCTTTGCAAAGCTGCAGCTTGGTGCACACAAGGTCTGTCTCCCACCATCGCCCTGCAAACAGGCCATGGAGCAGCCCCAGCTGCTTCTGAGTCACTGCCGTGGCACAAACAGGTTCTCTGTTCTCATGGGTGGGAAAATACTTGTCCCAGTGGTGTTTGGGCTTTCCATAGCTCCAAGGGTGCTTGTGGTGTTATAAATAGCAGCAGTGGGGCTATTAAAGGGTGCAGGGCTGTGAGTAACACTGTTTGAATAGTGCGCTCTCTGCGGTAGATTTGTGTTTTTATTTCCAGCGTTTGTCCAGCATTTATAATCTTCCCTTCCTGGAGTTCAGGATGAATCTGGAAGGGAGAAGCTTTGCTTTCTCATTTTGTGAACTGGAACAATGCTGTACACTGGGACTCTATACAGATCTCTGCCTGAAGGCACCCCACAGTATGAAGCTATGTACTTTATCCTTCTCCTTTTTTCTTGGTTGCTTTAAAATATGCCTTTCACCAGATTAGCCTGAGTGCTAATTTTCTGCCAACTATCTCTGAATCTCACCCTCCCACGTGTCATCTCTGGCAGTGTAAAGAGTCTCCCCCTTCCTAAGCGTTGGGAAAGAGGCAAGACAAAGGCAAGAAAGCCTCTGCCGGAGGCTGTAGGAATGGCTGAAGTTAAAGCAGGCGGTGCCTGATCTGCTGCATGTTGCGGGTCACGCTAGAGCATGGGAAGGTCTGAACCCAGCATAGGATGCAATGAAGCTGCCTCGTGTTTCCACAGCTGGCAGGGCGCAGTCACAGATGCCACTGCCCGTGGCTGGGAGACCTCCCTGCAATGTGTGTGTGGCTGCTGTGTGAGAGGCAGCAGAGGATAATGAAGTGAAACCTGGGATTTCTCCAGCACAGCCTGGCGTGCCAGGGGAGGCTGGGATCTGGCAGCAGGTAACACCAGCACACGGCTCACACCGAGGAGGTAAAGCACCAGGGACATGCCAGCTCTCTCCCTGCACACAGCATATGCCCGAGACATCCCTTCAAACAACGAGCTCTCCTGACAAGCAAAATCGGAAAAAAACCCCACAAAACCCATTGCAGAGGAGCTGACACAGATTAGATCTCAGCATTAGGTAAAATATTCAGCAAGAATACCTCCTGCTGGGTTAGCTTGGGGGAAAAAAAGCACGGAACAAAAATTCAGTGCAAAGGAAGAGTGCAGCTTTTTAGATACGGATACATGAATTTGAAAAGCCTGTTTCTTAAAATAAGGAGGGCTCAGGAGTGCTATGTATGGGCTAAAATATAATGTGGAAAATAACTCAGATATGCAGATGTTATAGTATCTTTCAGGATTGGACATTTTGTAAAAGCTTACTTTTTTTTTTGTAAATAAATGGAGCTAAGAAGCCCTACTGGCACAGACCTCATCTAACAAGAAACAGTCTAATTATTCCTCAAGATTTAATGGCTTGTAATGAAGATCTCAGACCTCAGTAGTAGAAGTGGAAATATCCATTGGAAAACGTATTCTTAATTTTCTCAAAATAATGTAGAAATCCTAGCTTTTTAGTGGGATCAAAGTTGGCCTTTGAGGAATAATTGGAAGAAAATAGGAGTATTAGAAACATCTTTGTAGAAGCCAGCAGTGACATTTTTCCCCAGCTTTTCCCATGTGTTTCAGGCAGGCGCAGATTTACTAATGCAGACAAATGTTACCAATTGCACCCTGAGAGAGCATGTCCAGTCAAGCAGAAATCTAGTTTACATACCT
Organism: Eulacestoma nigropectus; assembly: GCA_013397775.1. Classification (NCBI taxonomy): domain Eukaryota; kingdom Metazoa; phylum Chordata; class Aves; order Passeriformes; genus Eulacestoma; species Eulacestoma nigropectus. The sequence goes on from VZTE01004781.1 coordinate 4,178,049, forward strand.
TGCCTTCACCCCTCTGTGATTATTTTGCTCTCTATTAAATGGTTGGTTGGATTACTAATTAAAAAGGAAAAAAAAAGGTTTTCCATTTGCAATCGTTTCGGGGCCTCAATTTCCTTGGAGGTCTAACAGCGTGTGCTGTTGACACAGCTCAAACATTCACATCTCAGTTATCCTGAAAAAGTGCTGCAAATGGGATAATGAACTTAACACGTGTATCAGCGTGGGAAGTCGGAGAGGCCAACTCCGACCTGTTGCACCCCTCCAGCAGCAAAGAGTGGAGGATCATGCCCTGCACGGGGACAGCTGTGCAAACACACACTGCCATGCCTATCGAGACATCCTGCCTTGCAGGATGCTGAGCTCCGGGGACACCTTGTAAGGTGGCAGCTGTTTTTCCACAGATGCAATGGGATGGGGAAGGAAAAGAAAGCTCTGTGGTTACCCTGGTGAAACCAGCAGAAGATACTGGCAGGTATGAGACTGTCTGGCACAGAGGCTTCCCGTTGTGTTTGCCTTATTTTAAAGCACATTGGCAGGTCTGTGCACGCGTGTGAGCTCTTACCTGCTCAGTCTCTGCCCAGCACACACATGCTACGGTGGCACATTTTATTTCCTCCTGCAGAGAACATGATCCAGTGGCTGTGGCCACTCTTCAGAAAAATACAAGTTGAGGGCTTGTACAGCCTGATAGAACAGAGCTTTCTAGACATGAGAAGTGAAAAGAAGTTGTAGGGGCAGGAAAGTGGAAGCTACTCTCTGGTAAAAGATCAGCGTATTTAATTGTGCCCTTACTGTAGTTCAGTCCTGGGGTCCTCTGCAATCACACAGGAGGCTCCCAGCAAGGTACACCTGAGCTGGCCACCCCTGAGCCAGGGGGATGCCCCACAGGAAGAGGCTCAGTGGAGAAAAAGCAGCTGCCATGTAAAGCTCTTGGCTTCTCTCCCAGGTTCAAGCACAAGCTGCAAGATGAGATAGTGACAGTAACTCTGGGGGCAGAACCCTGTGCTGGGAGATTTCAGATAGGCAGCCAGTGGCCTCTGCACTCCTTGTGTTCTTAGATGTTCTGAAGGGTCCTGAAGGGGATAGGCATCTTTGCCAGTTATTGATCACAGTCCTCCAGCCTCTCCAGTGCAACCCACATGTCTGACCCTGAGTTTGAAAGGAAAAGGAGTTTGCCCTCGTGATGCAGGATGGATGAAATCATTGCTTGGGGATTGCCAGAGAGTGCTGTGTAAGAGCCTCACGTGTTCATCCTCTGAACATGCCGATTTTGCTCAAACTTCAGAAGACAACCTTGCTGTCACCTCTAAGGCAGTTTCTTTCCAGAGAACCTGTTACAAATGGCAATAAAATTTGCCTTCTGCTCTCTGCTTTCAAGATTTCTTGGGTCAGGGCAGCACCCTACAGGCAGCCAAGCAGTGCTGTGCTAGACTGTGAATTCTGACTTGAGGGGTGCCTGCCATTGACACCAGCTCTGCCCAAGGAGGGCTATGTAACCCTCAAATAACTTACCTGTAACCAGAAAACAACCCAAATCCAAGCTGATTGCATGCCTTCCCCATTCTCCAGCTTGGCAGGAGAAATGGAGGTGGATTATAAACAGAAAGGGAACACGTTCTGCCTATCAAGCTGCCAGAGCAGTACCATGCTGCATGGGATAGTTATTTGCTGGCCTAGGAGTAACTATGCAAGTGTATTCAGTTTTCAGGGAGAAAAAAGGACTTGTAGGCAGTATTTCAGTTAATGTCCCATATCCAGGTTTCTGAGGGGAAGGCAGAAAGAATCCAGTGGTCATATGGTCACCCCTAGGCTGGTGGCTGTGGCTCCTTTGTTTTCCTTCCTCAGGTCCCCGAGGACTGTGCAGGTGGCCTAGAAAGTGGCCAAATGCTCTAAGTCCCTGTGCAAACAGCGATCAACAGTGCTCTTCCCCAGTGTTTGAGGGATGGGAAGGAGTGGGAGAGAGGATGGTATCTGCTGGAAGGGGATGATGTCTGCTGATGAACAGATGTCATGAGGGACCACAGTGCTGGTGTGGCCAAGCTCAGCTCAGAGCCCAGCGCTGTGGCTGGGCACCAGAAGTGACAGATGCTCATTTGTGGGTCCAGCCTGTGTGGCACATGCTTTTATAAGTGTACACACTGCTCCCAGGTCACGGTACTGATTCACCCAAATTTCCAAGAAAGGAAAAGTTTACTTCAGATTGCTCTAGTTCTGTTTACTGTAATAATTTCTTTCACTAGATCACTTCTGCTTTCACAAAAGGTAAGAACATTTTAACCAGATTATACATTATTGGGCAAATATTCTTGGTTTTGTTACATTTTTTTTTATTTTTTTTTTCCAGTGCTGGTCAACCAGCTTCAAAATTTACATTGGGGAAAATAATTTCAAGAGTTTATAATTTTCAGTTTTATTCTACCTACCTTTGTGCTATTGAATGCCAATACAACTGGGGATTTCTGTTTCATAAAAACAGATTAGAGGCAATGTGGAGTGTAACCTCCTTTGTACCCAGCTAAAAGTTAATGGAATTCCATTGTTTCACTCTCCTGTGATTATAAAAATGCTGCTTTATATTGCAGCCTTCAAAAGCATAAATAAATCTGTATTTTTATACATGTAGATGGTCACTTTACTGTTTTAGAAGAAAGAATCTTTCCAGGTTGCTCTGTCTGGGTACAGGAAAAATGTAATGAGTAATACAAGTAAAAGAAGCAGCAAAAACAGCAGTTCTAACTACCCTACTCTAAAATATCAAACGCAGGCAAGAAAACAGGGTTTAATCAGCATTTGCTCCAGTGTCTCTCAAAATAGGATTCCTTTTTTCTCCATTGGGACACAGTTTATCATGGCACAAGTGCAAGTAAATAATGCACTACAGGCCATTCCTTGCTTTGAACTGTGGGTAACCAGCTTCACTGGGTACTTGGATGTATGTAACTCCTGCTGGTCCCTGGTCTGGCAGAGGGTAAATGTAAGAATAACTCTGCAGTCCTTCTGTCTGAGCTGATTTACTGTAAAGTAAATCTATCACTAATAATAGAGCAACTGAAGCCAAGGTGCACTGCAAAGCAAAGCAGGGATTTACAGCAACCAGAAAACACAGATTTAAACAGTCAGGAAGAGAAATAATTGCAAATTGCAGCATAGTTTAGTCTTAATGTCAGGTGCAAAGCATTAAGGAGCTAACCTAACAGCATGTGCCTGTGCAGACACACACAGAATGTTTCCCTGTGTCTTAAAGGTTTTGTTGGCATCCACCTCAATGATCCCCAAATGCAGACAGAGCAGAGACCTGACCCAACAAGGCTCTGGATGTCCCCAAGGACATACTTGGAGGTTGAGAGCTCTCAGCATCCTGCAGCACCAGTCTCCCATTTAGGATTGATCTGACTGCTCAAACTTCCGTTAAAAATGCTTCGTTACTTAATCCATTTGGAGAGACGAGCTGTATTTACTAGACAGACACTCCTCCCGTCATATGCATTGTCTTATTTTATACACGTAAGCTGTACTGGCACTGGAGGAGACCACGATTTGTGGAGGATTTTAGAAGAGTTATCAGTAACCTGAAAAAAAATAGAAGCCATTTCAGCAGCCATTTGTCTTTCAAGACCCCATTGTCACCACTCCCTGTTACTTAGGGTCAGGACAGGACTCTCTCGGTAGCTTCGATTCTGTTTTACGAGAGCTGAATGCCGGTTTCAGATCTCTGGTACAGCACTGCTTGACACTGCTGGCTTTTCTGCTTTGGATCATCCATGTTTTGATTTCCTGCTGTGCTTGTAAAGAAGGAGCCTTTAAATGTGTCCCCTTTTCTCCAGCTAACTTCGGGTTTTCTCTGTTTATTAACTATGGATGTATAAAAGCGGTGACTTTTAGCTTAATTTTCTATTAAGAAACAAAAGGTGTTAAGTTGTTGTGATTATGCAGGACAAATTTAAACAATATCTGTGGTGGCCTGGCTTGGAGAAACATTCGAAGATTTAGAGTTAGAATAAAGACAGGAGAATAACAATGCATGGACTTTTAAAACCACAGATTCTATCTCCTTAAAAAATATTCACTACTTTTAGCACTTTAAAGGTTGTTAAAATAACAACCTGATGGCTGTGCCACCGCTGGCCTCAGAGGACAGTATGGAGGACAATGAGCTTCTGCTGCTTTGTGTGCATTCACTATAAACCACTGAGCAGGTCAGAAAAATGTTCCTCTTGTAAAAAATTACCCAGTTGCCCTTAGTCTTGATGGGAGCTGTGACCTAACCTCTGATTCAGCAGAGTCTTGTTTTCCAGGTCTGGTCATAATAGCTGCTGAACTGACACTCTTTCTAGCTCAGATGTGTCAGGCCATGCATCAGCTGGTGATGCCCTAACCAAGAAAGTATTTAAGCAATTGTCTCTGTGTCTCAGAAAATATTAATATTGCTAAATTAGCCCCTTGGGCAGCACACCCTGTCAGTGATTCTGGCTACACAGCCTTTATCTAAACACCTTGACAAGTTTAAATCAGTGTTTCTATGGCAAATCCTCACCCAGTTTAAATAGACATGATTTTATCTATTTTAAAGCTATGCTGTTTTACACCAGCCAACATAATGGCTCTTTCTTCCCAGCAAACAATCCTGAAAGATTTATTAGATTGAATTTACCTGAGATGTACACCCCAGATGATTTTGCAAAACCATCTATGCTATCTTAATGAAGAAAGAAGGAGTTTTACTGTTATTGTATTAAATGGTTTTTGTTTTTATCTTCTTAGAGCAATTATTTCACTTGATTATCATAGAAGAATTTCATCTGACATTGAGTTTAGGTGCACCTGAATTCATTATACTGTCTAATTTATATTTGATATAAAATGACAATAGCTTGAAACTGTATTGACAGATCTTTATTGAAGATAATTACTCAACAAGAATCATTCTGAATGAATTACATTGAAAATTCACTTCAATTTTACAGCACTCCAGCGGTAAGAAACATAACTATACACATTTCCTTTGCTAAATTGTAGCTATAATTTTGTTTAAAACTCTTTGAGTTCTTTCAGGTAAATTTGAGTTCCCCAGAGAAGCTTGTAACACCTAAGCTCAACTTCTGAGACTTGATTAATTCACAATTCAAGATGATATTACTGCAGGCAGATGTCTCGCTCTTTTCCCTGGGATGGCAGGTTGTCAGTTGTGTCAGGGAGACAGTTTTGTGGGAAAAGTGAGAAAAGTGGCCACCTTCCCTGATCCTATCCAGAAGTGGGTTTGTTCCCCATTTGCAGAGGAGGTAGGAAACTGGTCGCTGCCATGTGTGCCTGGTGATGTTTCCCTCCGCCCAGCCCCGGGAAGGAACTGGAGGACCCAGGCTGCACCCCCAGTCCCTCTCCTCTGGCTATTTCAGTCTGTGACTGCCATGGGACCAGCTGTAGGTTCACAACTGAGCATCTGCGTAACTCTGGGATTACAGAGGCCTTATGCTCAGCACTTGGCAGAATCAGTACATAGAAATAAGAAATATTTCTTTTAACTACAGTGGGTACATACCTTTTACTTCAATATATTGCAATAATTTATTCTCTCAATTTTGATCTATTTCTACTAAAGAGAGCTGTCATAAGTGGAAATCTGAGATATGCCTCCTATATTCTTAACCTATTAAAATTCACTTGAAAATACAGGTAATAGGTGTGATATAATGGTTGTTATCCATCTTGTATTCTTTGGCCAGAAAATGGCATGTGTGGAACTGGCTTTCCAATAATTACCTTTTAGAGAAATTTTCTAAAAATTATACTCAGCCAGGATATAAAACAGCAAAAAGGAGAAAAAAATTTAACAGTAAACCATGGGAGGGGAGAGGAAGGAAGAAAGGTAAAATATCATCAATACCTCTGAAATACAATTGTGGTGTGTTCACACAGAGAAGGCATTCAGTGCCCACAATGGCTTATATGTGTTTGACCTAGTAAGTAGTGTAATTGTCAGTCAGATATACTGTAGTAGTATTTATTTCATGCCATGTTTAAAACTTAGTTGAGTCATAAAAGTCAGAAATGAAGAATAGCGAAGACAGGAATGTAGCGGTAGAAGACAGAAGGATAGAGAATGATCACACTGAGAAATCATACTGAGGATGAGTGTGCTACAGATAAGTTAATTCCTTTGTAGACTATTAATTAAAGGTTTATTTCCTTGTGTTGAAGTATCATTGTCCTAACAGGTTTAGACAGAAAGGAAGAAAAGGAAAGAATGGTGTGGATGTAATTCATTATCAGGAGAGGAGAGCCACTGCATGTAATACAGTCCTTCCATCCATGTGGTCTGGCTCTTAGTAAAACACTTCTGGATTTTCCTCAGCATCTTAGAAATAATTTACATTATTGTGCTTCAGCTGGTTTATTAGTATTCATTTTCCTCTTAGCCAAATGGGATTGTTTATTGAGAAGCATTACTGCACATCACTGAGTATCCAAGCTATTTTAGTTTGGCTGTGCTTGCTTCCTTCGTCTCAAAGGTTGCCAGCTGCTTGTGATAAGGATCTGAGCCAGCAAATTGTTGGTACACACCTAAACATTGACTGCTAGGGGTCTATATGGCTCTTCACAGGAATGTGTACCAAAGGCTGCTGTCACTTTCTTGTTGCTATTCCCATCTGTTCTACCAGCCCTGCAAAACTCTTCCTGAGGGATGCTATGTACAAGGCATTATCTGCTTGGGGAAGAGGAGGTGGTCACTGCCTTAGAGGCCATGCACATGCTCTTTTCTTGTTCTTGACCCCTAATGGTACAGCTTCTCCTCCCTAGTTTTGCTCTCCTGGCTCCAGCGAGGTTCTGCTGATTCATTCCATTGTGAGAAACTAGAGAAACAGTGGCCTTTTGGATCCTCCTCTTGCTAGCACCACTTGGATAGCTGTGTAATTCTATTAATTTCAGCTGATAAGTTGATTGATGCTGATTTGGTGAGAAGTGAAAAAGTTGCTGTACCTTTTCTGCATTACCTTATATCACATGTATTTTCCTGTCTCTATTATAACACACTTTTCCAGACTTAATAGGAGTTTGCAGAATTTCCAGTAGATCCTGGTTAAACAACTGTATATTTTGTGCAAATTTGCTCCACCTTTCTAGGAAAAGAAATAAAAATAATGTGTAGGACAATGCAAAGGATTTTTCCATATGTTTAGGCTAAGCACAGAAACAAAAAGCAAAGTCTTATGTGGGAAGCTTTCTCCCTGCCTTTGCTCATTTTCACAACCCTAATTACAGACCCGTGAATTGGATGCAGGAGTAGCACTGATAAATTCTCCGTCATGTTTTACTGCCAGTCAAGTATTTTCACACATGAGTTATTATATAAAACCCATAAACCACCTGAAGAAGAAAGCAGAAACCTCACTGGAAAAAGATGCATGTGTGTTGGCCAGCTTTTGTTCCACCAGGAACCAATTTTCTTCCAGTACAAATTCCCATTGTAAAAGCTAATTGGGAAGCTGCTGAACTTTTCAACCATGTAGATTTTGCAAATAGAAGATGAGGGGAAAGGGTGTACAGTTCAGTAGGTGGACTTAGTCCACCCTGTGGAAGACAGGAGCTCGTGGAGAATTCTTAGATGTCTTAAAGAATAAAAATAGTAGTCATAGTCTATTCAAATATGTTCTATTACACTGATAAAGTATAAATCCTCTTTCAAACAGAACGGCTGGCCAATAAACTAATTGTGTTCCTCATCTTTGGGCAAGGAAATGTATCCTGGCATAGTCCAATGACACAGTATTTTAGAAGAATGATTTTAAAAAATAAGATTAAAAGCAAAGAAATATTCAAAAATTTTAGATCCTACAGAGAGGGGAAAAAAAACCCACAGAAAAAACCCCACCCAGCATATAACCTTAGAAAGCAGGAATATCATTGAACTGGTTGTGAAGGGTCATGAGGTTATTTCAACCAAACCATCCAAAAGTGAAAATGCTACTGTATTAACCCAATAAAAACCAGTTAAACTACAGTGGGGGATACATAAGGAGGAAATTAGAAGAGCTGAAATGGAAAGGCCAAATATTTGGTGGCAGAGGGAGGAAGCACAAAACAGAAAAACAATAGCAAGAAGAACATCAGCACAACCTTGAAGAGCATCCAAAGGACGGAACTTGGAAAAGAGTGAGAATACAGATAGTTCAAAGGGTCACTTCAGATGTGATTGAACAACTGAGAAGGCATCTACTCAAGACAGATTTGTTTTTCTTTCTTATGGATGTTGTCTAGAGGTGCTATTCAAAACTGTGGAAAACAAAAGTGTTGAAAGAACTGGACAAAGTGGAGAGTAGAAAATCTCTAGAACTCTAAAACCTGGTGAAACATTAAAATAATGAAAGGGCCAAGTTAATAGTAGAAGCATTCATCTGTCGTTCGAACAGGCATTATCCTGGGACACCAGAAGCTGTCATACATGCCTGGTGTTTGAAGTTCTGGGAAGTAAGATGACTGCAAACCACAAAGTCTTTTCTCTGAACTTGGTAAGTGAAACCACAACAGATCACAGAACAATTGATAGACTTGGTAATCAGATACTGAGTAATGAGATGGTATTGCAAGAGGTGTTCGAAAGGAAAATCATAACTGGGAGTAGAAGGCAGATAGGCAAAATGGTGGAGGATAAATGGAGAGAATGGATGGATTTGTTTTTCAAGAAGACCTTTGCAGAATAATTATCACTATTAGGGTCTAGAAACCAGGCTTTTGAGAGTATTTTTCTTTGGCCCTCTGTCTTTGAACCTTTGCTGATCTACACTTGCAAACCTCAACTGGTGTGGGGCAGAAAAGGCAAAAAAGGAATATGGAACTGTAGTGAGAGAATGTTTGCAGAAAGGCTGCAGAAAATCAGAACAGAGTTGAGGTAGCAACTTCCTCTGGGTTTGGCATTTGGTGAAAGGAAGCCCAAGAGAACCTAGAGTGTCAAAAGATGGATGGAATATCTCTTTTTTTGAAACAGATCTGTACTTGGAAGAGAACACAGAGCAGTAAAGGACTGTGGTTTTCATTTTCCCTATGTCTTACATGTTTGTAACAGCCTTTTGTAAATAGTGAACAATTTAAAAAATTAAAGTGATGTTAGAACAGTGTGAGTGACAAATATGACTTCACCTGGGACATCAAATTGAATTGGAGCTGTCCTTTGTCTAAAAAAATAGAGCACATAGATTTCTGGGAGAGAAGAGGGAAACAACTTAGTTTGGGCGAGAACACAGATTCTCCTTCTTCAAGAAGTGAGGGAACATTGCACCACTGGAGCATTAGAAAGAAATTCCTCTAGCAGGAAGACATCCCTTAGTTATCTACTACAGAATTTCTTGTGTGTCCTGTAACGCTATTTATATTGTGGCAATACAACTTCCAGCAAAGGAATTTTGGTGGAAACTTCTAACACTGAACATTCTCACTGAACTATAGTTTATGCTGTGAAGAAAACTTCCTGAGACAAGAAGTAGAGATTCTGACTATACCCCTTATTTTTATTGCTCAGTCTGTTCTAAGGCATCTCCCAAGTCAAATTTGCGAGACTAGGTTTCAAGTTACTCACACTTTATGATAAATCTGAGAGCAGCACCAAGGTTTAGGGCTTTTATTCTTTCAGTAATGTTCTTATCTTTCAAGGTCTGAGATAAAAAGTTGGACTTACTCAGGTTCCCTTGCATCACTATCTGTGTTTGAGGCAAGTTGTTTTCGGGAGTGTGGATACAATTACACTTGATTTTAGTATGAGGGGTTTTTTTCTTGTTTTTATTGGAAAGAACATTAGATTTGGCTTATGTTCTGAAACATTTTATCTTGTGGTTGAAAATCGGACTTTTGAGTTGCATATATAGTTTTGCTTAAACTCACATCACACTGTTCCTGGACTTTCTGAACTATTTTACAGCAATTCTGTAACTTACAACTTGAAATAACTAACAAGGTAAATGCATGAGATCCAAAATTATTTCAAATGTTGTCTCACTGGTAAAGAAACTCATACTAAAAGAATTAAAGGTAATTTTAGTGGTTTAATTCTAGAAAACCATAACTGGCAATGAAGTCACTGTCATTGATCTTACAACGTACTGGACTTGCATTATTTCTCCAGACTGATGTGGAGATGCTTTTTCTTACCTTGACTTGTAATAGAGATATCTCAGGAATTGGCAGCCTGAAGGCCGGATGCTGAGATCAGATAATATGAAGGATGTGTGACTACTGCACAGTAATGGCTGTCATATAAAATAAAAATTTATTGAGAGAGTGAAGAACATCCATGCTGGAAATATCCTATGATCTGATCTTGGCTTATAGTACAGCATAAGTGGTTAACTTGCAGCTTTTTTGCAATGTAATCATGCCGAATTATCAAATGGAAGTACACAGTTTAGTAGTAGTAGTGAGACAATGTACTAAAGATGTGCCAACACTGAGGTGTATAGTGCATTAAAACAACAACAACAACAACAACAACAAACAAACAACAAACAAAAAAACCTCTAATGGACCATACCCTATGTTCCTTAAAGAGGTAAAATCCTTTATGTGCCCTCACTGGAGCAAGGGCAAACTGCCTAAGTAAGAAATATGGGACTGGTTTATGTATGTGTTATCATTCTTCCCCCAGCTTGACTGAAATGACCCAGTATCTCAGCCCAGCCTGTCTGGTAGCAAAAACTCGTGAGCCATTTTTCCACTGCTTGACCCTGACACCAACAAATAAATCCCAGGGGCTGAAAAGGACAGTTAGAGTGAGAAGAATAAGAAAACATATGGCAAGATCAAGAGATGTGTCTGGTTTGCAATCTGAAGAAATACACCTTCAGGTTTTCCTTCTTGGTCTGAGAATGCAACTCTTAATCTTCTTGCTGCCAGAGAAAAGCTTGGTCACCCTTCTTAGATAAAGCAGTCTACTTATCTCATCAATTCCCACTCACCCATTACTTATTTCACAAGTTAGAAAACTGTCAGCATTGCATAAGAACCATCAGCATGAATATTTGATGACCACAGCTGCTGTAAGCATAACAAATCTGATATACTGCTAGCAGCCATTAAATATTCTGTTTACTCCATAAATGTACACTTTTAGAAATCTATGGAGAGACACTGTCCAAGAAGATTTGAAGCTGGGTATTTAATATGAATCTTAGTCTTGAATATAAATTATAAACTTCCCTGAGAATCTATACAACATTTACATCCTCAGTGCATATTTCTGCATTTAATGAGTGCTTAGAATGCGACATCATTTTTTGCTTCTGACTATTGTGTGATGAAATGCAGTGACTTTTCAGTTTACACTTAACTGGAATGCCTTTGAAAGCCACATGAATATGTCTGTGTTTTAACAGGCACCAGTATTTTAAAACGGTGGAATTATTTAAAATAGTTTTTTATTAAATACTAGGTTGTAATTGCATATTTTTCCAATTTTTAATCCTGTTAGAACTTCAGCAGCTTTGCTTTTATGCACAAAAATCTCCCTGGATTTGTAAGCAGACTTCTTTGTGTTTTGCTATCTATGTATAATGCAGCAGAGATTTCATTTATCTGTGCTGGAATGTGCTCCAGTGGCTTATACAGTGAATAACAACAACTCTTTCTCTCAAGTTTAAGAGTTACTTTTAGATATTAAAAAAACACCCAAATTTTCAGCCTGATTTGTATTATGTTTATTTTTTATTACAGAACTCAAAAAATGTTAATGGTTTCTATTAGAAATCCAGTCAAGCATGTTTGTTACGGACTAGTACTCAGCTTGTGAGACATTTAAGTGAAGATGCCAAACTGAGGCAATGACGAGAAGAAAGTTTGGCACTCAGTAATTCCCCCATAGAGAAGCTGTTGAGCTTTCTTGAGAAAAAAAGTTGTATTTATTTCAGTAAAGATATTGAGTACTAAGTCTTTCTTAAATTATTTTCATTCTGATCTTAAAATGAAAGCTATTTGCAGAGGAGTCTTGGAAAGCAGGAAATAAAAATGGACAGTGTTCAGTCAGCGGCCAGAGCAGACAGAGATGGTATTCCTGGGGGTACCAAAACGAGCACCACACACAAATTGGCGCTTTGATGTCCACCACGCCCATGCCCATGGAAAGGGCAATAGTATTCTTTCATCTTTCTACATCGTTGTTCCCAAAGGCTACAAGACAGAATGGAAAATCTGCCTGGTGATAGTTAGCATGCAAGTTTTACCATTTGAGATGAAACCTCCTTCAACCAATGTTTACATATTTACGGATTCCAAAACTTGCCACATTTGCCAGAAACCTCTGTAAGCCTTTTAGCCACACTCACTGTTTTGTGTACTTTCACAGACTTTTGTGGCCATACTTACGATGTACATTCTTCATCTAATATCAGATTATTTTGCACAAATTTTATGTGAAGTCCAGTTTAAATAGCTTGCAATTAGGTGTATATAGTTTAAAAGCCATAAGCAATGAGCAGAAAAACCTTGATAAGACTTATTCTTACACTCAACAAAAGAAATAAAAAATTCCCTGGTTCAGCTGTATAGGTCAAAAAGCAGGGCAGTGGTAGCAGTCTGAATTCATCATGCTGTGTCGCCTCTCAGGAACACTGGCCTTTTCTTCTTTGCAAACAAAGACTATGGATCTGATCGAGCTGGATATTTTAAATCTGCATCTTTAAAAAAATTGTTGACACCGTTTTAGTAGACAAGGAAAACAATGCAAAACATCCAGAATGAACAAGAAGTATCAGCTCTACCTTTTAAAATTATTTTTCTCCTCCTTTGCCAGTGTTTCTAGTATCTCTCTAGGAGCCTGAAATTAAACCATTTCCCTGTTGATTTGGGTTGACTTTTTCCAATTGGAAAGAAAGAAAAGAATATGCTTTCCTTTTTTTCTTCTTTTTCTAGCGTTGCAAAAGGCCCACAAGGATCCTCTTCAAAGAAAACTGATCAGTGATTTAACACAATATAAAATGTTATGTAAAAGCACTAAGAAATATTCTCATAAAAGCCATTTGGGAACAAAAAAAGAGACAAAAACAAATGTTTCAGCCAACATTTCCAAAGGAAGATCTATCATTTTTATTATTGTTATTTTTAGACTCAATCTTTTTTCTTATTCAAGCACATGAAGAATTGGCTTTTCATATGCATCTTATGCCAGAACCCAAGCTGGGAACAAGGTGGTTGTTTGCTCTTCAGCATTTGATATGCTGGAGCTGAGGATCCTGAGGGAAGGGAACAAGGCTCAAAGCCACTTTACAACCCTGGTCTTGAGGAGAGCAGGCTTTGGACTTGGATATGCTTGGAAGAATCCTACAGGAAACATCCCTGGAGAGAAGAGAGGTCCAGGGGATCTGACTGATTTTTCAATCATCTGTTCCCAGCGCCAGAATGGTCCATCCCAAGGAGCAGGATATCAAGCAAAGGTGGCAGGAGATCTGCATGGATGAACAAAGAGCTCCTTACCAAATTAAAACATAAAAAGGAAGTATTCAAAAAGTGGAAGCAGGTGCAGGTGATCCAGGAGGAATACAGAGACACTGAGAGTGATTGGGATTGGGTGGAAAAGTGCATGGATTGGGTAAGAAAAGTCAGCCCATATGGAGTTGAATCTTTAAGGGGAGGTGAAGGGTAACAAGGACAGCTTCTCTGAGTACATTAATAGGAAAAGGAAAACCAAGGGAAATATGGGCTTTGTGCTGTATGGGACAGAAGGGCAGGAGATGTTGTAGCAAAGGGCATAGAAAAGGTCAATGCCTTCTTCTCGTTGGATTTTACTGTAAGACTGGACTTCAGCAATCCAAGGGCCCTGAGACCAGAGGGAAAGCCCAGAGCAAGGAAGACGTGCTCTTGGTCCAAGAGGAGTGGGTTAGGGAGCACTTAAACTGGACACGCTTGAGTCCATGGGACCTGGCAGGGTGCACTCACAGGCACTGAGGGAGCCAGCTGATAAATTGTGAAGCTGCTCCTGATAACCTTTAAAAGGTCCTGGCCTTTGGGAGAGCCACCTTAGGAGTGGAAGAAAAAAATGTCACTCCCTGTCTTCAGGAAGGAGGATCTGGGGAACTACAGGCCAGTCAGCCTCACTTAGATCCCCCACAAGATAATGGAAAAACTCATCCAGGAACAATCTGATAGCCTTCTACAATATATTACTGGTTTAGATTATGTGATAGGCAGTACAAGGAAGGGGGTTAGATGATTTTAGCAGGAACAAAAGTGGGAAAATAGCAGGGCAAAGATATTAAAAGGGGAGCTTGTGTATAAACTGTTGACTGGTCAGTATGGTTGTATGGCTGTGCCCTGCACCTGCATTCTCTCCTGAAAAAGCTGAGACTGTTTAATGCAGAGAAGAGAAGGCTCAAGATGGGCCTTGTGTGTAAAAATACCTGAAGGAAAGAAGTAAAGTGACAGGCTCTTTTCAGTGGTGCCCAGTGACAGGACAAGAGAGAATGGGCATACGCTGAAATACAGGAATATCCATGTAAGCCTAAGTAAAAGCTTCTTCACTCTGAAAGTGGAACACTGGGATAGGTGTCCAGGGAGGTTGTGAAATCTCCATCCTTCAAAATCCAGCTAGAAATGGCTCTCAAAAGCTGCTTGTAGTTGTCCCTACTTTGAGAAGGGAGGCTGGACTGGATGATCTCCAGAAGTCCCTGCCCACCTCAACAGTTTTGTAATTTGGTGGCATCAGCTGAGGTGCAGCACAGCACAGCTTGGGAGCACAAGACATCCTCCCCTGTACTGTCACCTCCAACAGCTCCACAACTGCCAAAGGAATTGGTGAGAACGTGGCTTGCCTCTGAAGGAGGGAGCAGAAGAGGTGACAAGGAAGAGCTGCAGTCTGTCCCCCACAAGTGGCAGTGGGGAAGCTTCAGCTGTGGTCCTGAGGCTGGTGTTGTCCTGCAAGTGCTGGTGGACATCTTCTCTCTGCTGCACATCTCTGCCCCTCACCCTGCCCCAGAGAGGCACAGCTGCCTCTTGGCATGCACCTGGTGCAAAGCCTTTTCACAGAATCACAGAATCTGTGGGTTGGAGGAGACCTAAAGGCCATCTGGTTCAAACCCCCTGCCATGGGTAGGGACACTATCCACTAGATAAGGTTGCTCAGAGCCCCATTCAGCCCATCCTTGGATGGGTTAGGGTGTCCAGAGGTGCTGCTAAAGAAATAAGGCACAGGCACAAGCACCCTCCCCACTTTGCAGGAAGTGATGCAGCTGGGAACGTTTCCCAGACCACTGCCAGCATGGCAGCTGCCCTTGCCTAGCCACACTGCTTGATCCAGAGGGGGAGGCCACTTGTGATGCTGCAGATGCCCTTCACACCCTTTTCCCAGCCACAGGCCAGGCTCCTCTCAAGAGGCATCCCACTTCAGCATAGGGTAAATATTTAATCTAGTAAAATTCCTTCGGATTGCTCTAGACTCTTTAAATTAAAAAAAAAAAAAAAAAAAAAAAAAAAAAAAAAAAGGGGCTGTCTGCTAATTTTGGGCAGTTGTTGCTGAGACGGTTAAATCCAAGGGGAATTTTATTGGCCTTCTGTAACGCAAGTTAAATATAGGGGCAGCAGGAATTTCCCTCCAGGCCAGATAGGTCTCACATAAAATGTTTGAACTTTGCAGGCATGCACACCCCATAAGGCAATGCTGAGTATTTCACCCAAGTAACAACACTCGCCAGTATTGCAGCAGCCCTGTGTGTGAGTGAGGGTGGCTGATTCCTTTTGTCTGTGTTTCATTTTTATCCTACTATGACAAAGTCTATGTGTACCATCATCCTTACTCCTACCTGATCATTCCTCTTCTTTGATCCTTTCTAGCACTGTGGAACCTAACTCATACTTACTCCTTCGTGCTGAATTACTTCAATAATTTCATCTGGGCTACTCCACAATTCCACCAGCACACCTGAGAGAATTCTCAGTTTATTTACCTATTTTCTGAAGTTCTGGAGTTCACTCTCTTGTTCATTAAAATTTCATGGGAGATGTTTATTTTGCCTAGCAGTCAGTGTAAATTTAAATTGAAACAAAATAATAGAAAAGGAAAAAAAAAAGATAATAGGTAGCTGCATTTCCTTCTCCCTGATTAAAGCAACTAATTGGTCTGTCATGAAAGAACTCCTCTTTGGACAAACCAAAGACCTCCACACCTTCTGCAGACACCTAAAAGGCCCCAGAGAAAGGTTACTGTTCCAGAGTGAACTACTACTCACATGTAAGTACTCACAGACAGCTTGCAGCCTAAAGAGGAGGGGAACAAAAGATGTCTGGTATGAAAGAGCAGGTCAGTGGAAATGCTCCTAGAAACTTTTCAGATGGCTTTCAAATGAGCTCACTGTGTTAATCACTGTGCTTTTTTTTTCTTCTTTTTTTTTTTTTTCTGTAATGGTTGTGTATTCTGGTAGAGTAGAAGAGGAGTGTGCTACAACCAGGCCTGGATTTTGTGTGCCTTACCACCTTAGCCAAAGAGAAACACTTCCTTGATTTTTTTTTGTTGTTTATTTATGGGTTAAATGAGATCCCAGACTGCACTGAAAAGATGTGTATTGCACCGAAGAGTAACTATCTTGGTAGCAAGATACTAAGTGGGTTAAATATATAACGTTTCCCGAAGGAAAGAGTGTGCTTGTAACAAATACGACTGTTAAACCTGACATTTCTGCAGGATAAAGGAAGACAAACAGTTCCCATTAGCTTTCCTCCCTTCAACGCTACATGTCACCGTGAATGGAAGTTCACAAGTAATTAGATACCTTAAGGATGAGGTGAAGTTCCCAGAGAATATTGATTTTTAAGTAGGGAATGTATTTTCTTGCTTACTTTTTTCAATACAGATTTCTTCTTTTCTATCTGCAGAAGACCTTGCTGGGAGCATATTTTCACTTGCCTTGGCCATACTGATGCAAGTTGGGTGCCACAGTAGAGAGGTCCAGGTCTAATGCAAGTGCTTGATTTAAGTATGGGCTGCAGAGCTGGAGCTGTCATTGTAAAACTGCATCCAGAAAATCAGAATATGGAGGGGAATGGAGAACGGGGCTGCGATACTTATAAACACCTACAGACTGACAGATTTTAGACAATCTGGAATGCATTGTCATTGGGTGTCTCAAGAATAATCTAAATTGTAGTGAGTTATTTTTTATTATTAATATATTTTATTATTTAAGTAATTAAAATGGTTTAAATAAAACCCATGGGAAATCTGTGCTCCCTGTGTTTGGGTAGCTTGAAGGAACAGGTTGTGCCTCAGTTTCCTTAGGTGGGGAATTCTTTCAAGGGGGACCCATTTCTGCTGTTCTTTTGGGGAAGAATATTGTCCACTTTATTGTAACTGCTGGAGGTAAATGAATTAATAATATGAAAAAAGCCAGCGAGATAGCAACACAACAGCAATGATAACATATACACCCAGTTAAACTAAGGATTTTTTCCAGAGGTGAAGATATGAAAAAAGCCATACAAGCCTATTTCTTTGTTTTGTAAGCTGTGTTTTCTGAAGAGCATCATTTAAACTCTATGCTTATTCTGTTCTAATCTTTTCCCAGTAAAATAAATAGTAAAAATAAGTCTTTTTAACCTGTCCTTGTGCCACTGGCTTTTGATATTTAAAGAGAAGTGAGATTAAACTTATCATCTTGTACAACAAGGGAGAAGTTGTATTGTCTCAATCATGTCTTAGAGCCTTTGTTTCAGAAATATTACTCTGCAGCATTCTCCTGTGCCTCCTGCAGATATTAATAACACTGTGTCGCTCAGACCAGACTATCAAACAAATTTACCAAACTAACTGCAGAGCAGAATTAATTGAATCTTCCTCACAGTCGAGTATCTTATCATCCACACACAGCAGGTAAGTTGGGCAACTGCTGTAAAAACTGAAGCCGTGTGCATGTGCTTAATGGTGATAACCAGAAGTAATTTCTGTGCAAAAACATTCGATGCAACATTCCTTCATCTACAGAGCTCCTCCATCCTCAGTTTATATTTCCTGTCCACCTTAAATCAGATGCTTTTACTGGTGAGCTCAGCTAACCCCAGTTGTTGTAGCTTTGCTACCTGCAGTGTGAACACCTCTAAGCCAAGCGAGCCAGGTAACTGTGCCTGTGTCCAGGAGGAAAAGACTCTCACCACGGTCTAGGCATGTCAGCAGCACCAAAAAGGGAAGGTGCAGCCTGCGAATGGACCTCTCCCAAGAAGTTTTCACGTCAGCAGCAGCACCCAGACATCCTGTGACATTGCGCCCATGCTGTGCCCGATTCACTTTCTCGCCACCTTCCTGCAAAACTGCAGCCATCAGTTTTGCAGTTAATTGTCTTCTTGGAAGTGACAGACCAGGAAATTCTGATTGAAACACCCGCTTAGCAGGCTCTTCTCAGTTACATGCAGTCTTCATCAATCAGTAAAGCCGTGCTATGAAAAGTAATTTCATTTTGTGGAGGATTTTGATATTGCAAAATCTGGTTTCATTTCAAATTGGAATGAAATGTAAATCTCAGCATTTTCTCTGTGAAAGGGAAAATCCTTGTGTCACTGCATTTCTGGCAGGCTGCTGAACAAGGGAGGGTGCTGGAAACCCTCAGTCTCTCATCCCAGGGCTTTCCATGTGACTGGCAGAACTGGGACCAGTGAGCCTGAAAACCGCAGGGTCTCCCATTTTCCCAGGCAGCTGCAAGGCTGCAAATCAGTGATTCAATTCACCATTTCCCAGCAGTCCACATGGTGATCTCTGGAGAGCTTGGTGTTTATCCCTTCTCTCCCTCCTTCTTGTGTGACTTGGTTCAATCTGCTGTATTTCTTTGTTTCATGTCTTTGGATTTCTAGATGTATTCCCCAAGTGCAGATGCTCTCTGAGCATCCCCTTATGAGAACTGGGACCTTGGTATTCAGTCAGCCTTGGTATTCAGTAGGAGTTTTAGAGTTGAGTGCCAAGTTTATGAGCAAAAACTTTGTAGCTGATTTGCCTTTGGTGCCAAAAACTTTGTAGCTGATTTGCCTTTGGTGCCAACTCAGATCTTTAGTCAGGGTGAACTTGACCTTCATGTAATGGCTTGCTGTCGCTGATGCAGATCCTGAGACTGGTCTCAGGTCTCAGAGACTCCCTGATGGCTTAATCAAACTCTTTCCCAGAGCACCAGCTCTGTGGGTATTCTGGCAGGCCACCTCCTCGGGGACACATGATAGCTGAAGTGAATACTGCAGCCTTTGCATGAGGTTTCCAACCACATCCCAATCCTCCTCCTTACAGCTCCCTCAACACTATTTTAGGCAGCACAAGAGAAATACAGATCTAGGCAAAACAATAACATGTCTGTGTGCCATACCATGCCTCAGTTTTCTCATCATGCTGAACATTTTTGAGTGCTTTCTGGGGTCTTGCTCTCAGAAATGCAGAGCCTCTTATCTCTGGACCTGACCCTACAACATGGACCAATAATTTTCCTCTCCCTTTTGTGAGCCCTAACCCCTTCTTTCATCCAACATTAATAACAAACAGTCAAAATTATGTAAATTGTTACTATTTTCTTTATCATATCTATTGCACTGTCTAAATCTATGGAAAGCGCCAGTGACCCATCTAATCCCTTACCAAAGACAGAGCTTCACCTCTGTTTCACCTACAGCATGCAGATTTCATCCATCCATCCATTACCCAAGCACAAGTCCCGGGAAAGGTCTCTGAAAACACAAGGTCAGGTAGCATTAACAACTGGACATTTTCTGTAATCAGTCTCTTCAGAGGATTTAGTGTGGATGAGTCAACTTTCTCCAATGGGCAGAAAATACTTCCTTCAGACAGTTGTGATTCACTCAGAGAATGAGAGTGCCAAGTGACTGGAAGAGCAAAAAGGGTTTCTAAGGACGTGAGAGGTTGTTACCATTCTCAACTATAAATGTACCTGAGGACATGAGATGCTGCATTAGACTATTGTGTGAACACAGACTCATTCTACACCTACCTCAAGAGCCAAAGCATGCTTTTAAGGACCTTGTCTGAGCATCTTCAACTCCACCTGAAGTCAAGGAGGGTTGATGATGTTTAACATTTCTGAAAAGCAGGCCTAACATGCACTGGGTTATGTTGATGTTCAGCCAGGGGCTTAAACAATACAGTCTTTTCACTCCCTCTGGAGCATTGGGCCGGTCTGTTTTCTTGCAGAACAGAACACAGAACACAGAACACAGAACACAGAACACAGAACAGTACAAAGAGTTTATATCTTGTTTGCAAGGTGACAGATATTTGATGGAAACCTCCATAAGTAGGTCTGGATACAGGTCTGCTTTTGTGATTTTTTTTGTTTGTTTAGTTGGTTAGTTTGTTTTGGTTTTGTTCAGGTTGGGGCTTTTTTTTTTTGTTTTTGTTTGTTTGTTTGTTTGTTGGTTTGTTGGACCATCTAGAAACTTTCTATGGGAGGATACCAGAAGAGGTTAGCTTGTTTACCTTGTCAAAAGCAATGCTGTGAGAGATTATGGGAGTGGTGTATAAACACTGGGTAAACAGCGGAAAGATTGCTGACATGGAAGGAGTAGGTTAGTTAAGAGAAGTTCAAGCTGGAAGCGAGGTGTTTCTGAACAGACAGTAACTTTTTAGAGGAAATAATACAAAGAATTGCCTTACCCCTTCCTTTTTTAAAGACAGAGCTTTGTCAATTATACAAGCTCAGATGCAGTGTGTCTGCAAGCCACAGAAGGGAACAATAATCAGACACACAGAAAATCTTCCCAGCTCTAAGGTCCTGGAAGTATCCTTTCCACAAGAGTCTGGGTTATTGAACTGACAGAAAGCTGCTGGAAAGGAATGTCATTTGAACTTAAGCCTGCTCGTGGTGAATTCATTTGAAAATTCAAGCAAATGACTTCAGGGAAATTATTATTATGTTGCTAGCTCAGCTGCAGCTGTGATTTCCTTTTTGCATTGTGTAGACAGAGCTTTACAGAATGTTTCCCAGCACCTTCTGTGATAATTGACAGCTATATGTAAACCCAGCCTATTGTTTCAGATAGCATAAAACATCTTAATTGCATGTTTCAGATTAGAAGTGGATTGAAAAATGAATAGACAAAGCAGTAAAGTATTTAGAATTTTTTTCACTCATTCACTTTTTATATGTACTCTTGGGTATATTCTTCTGCCACATGCATGTGAACCCAATTGCTATTTAATGGAAGCTTTGTGAAAATGCTGAGGAAAAACCATACTTCTCTGAAATTCAGGCAGTACTTTGATATCAGGTTGTACATGAGCATATGAGACTTTCTGTCCAAAGGAATATTGTCTGTCTTATTTCCTTTGCCCTGTTATCTTTGGAGATTACTTATTTTTAATAAGGCAGTGGCATCAAAAAATTGCAGCGCTAGATTGTGCTGCCTACGCAGAATGGTGTGTAGGAGTCTAATGACTGTTTTTCCTCAAAAAAATGTCCCACAAGTATGCAAACTGCCCCCAGACGACCCTGCTAGGATGAAGGCTGAATCATAGAATCATTTAAGTTGGAAAAGACCTTTAAGATCATTGAGCTCAATCGTTTACCCAGCACTAATGAGTCCACCACTAAACCATGTCCTCAGGTGCCACATCTACGCTTCTCTTAAACATCTCCGGGGATGGTGACTCAACCGCTTCCTTGGGTAACGTCCTAATGTCCAATCTAAACCTCCTCTGACACAACTTGAGGCCGTTTCCTATTGTCCTATTGCTTGGTACTTGTGACACGACTGATTCTCACTCACTACAACCTCCTTTCAGGTTGCGAAGACACGCAAAAACTCTGCAGAAAGTTTGCTGTAGGAATGAGGAGGTGGAGAAGACAGAAGAAATATTTGGATACAAAGTCCCTTTCTCCATTAAGAGAATTCTTACAAAACAGGCTTGAATGGAAGATTGAGGGACTTAGGTTTTTTAAAATGTAAAACACAATCTGAAACATCATCACTAATCCAGTAGACCAGCAATAATCAGGGAGCAAGAGAATACTGTATGACACTGGAAAGGATTTTATGCAGATGATGTCATTCTTTCTTTGAATGAATACTATTAATCTGCATTTGAAGCACAAAACCATGAGGTAATGGAATACATTAATGGCTGCAAGCTGCCACTGTCTCTAGGTCAGTGGTAACCAACATTTTTTGGAGCCAGCCTCTTAGCACTTTTCCTCCCAGCCCTTTTCCTCAGCGGATAACTTCCACCTTTGCCTGTATCAGCTGAAATTTCCCATTTCATCTTGCCAGATGGAGTCTTTGCTGCTCTCCTGTGTCCCAGCTCCCCATGCTCCTGCTGCTTTTTCTTACTGCCAGCTCCCAAGAACAAGGCCACAGACCCCAGCAGAGCTTAATCACTTGGCCCCTTGCACTGTACTGAGCCTCAACTTCAATGTGGGCATACCTCACTGGTTGGGAAGGGAAGTCCTAAGTTGCCTGAATTGTTCTGCTAGCTTAGCAGGAGTGATGAAGGGAATGTGAATGCAGAGGATCAGTGTGGCATGTTTTCCATCACAAATTATGCAAGTGTGTGAAAGCTCTTTGGTAGGAGCTCATTGTTGCACACTTCCAGGTTCTCGGCACTTGCTCAGGAGGGAACCTCGTGGGATTTTCAGAGTATTGTGTAAATGGCCTTGCAGAGCAAGCTATCAGCATTCCCTGAGTATGTCCAAAACTAGTAAATTATGCTAAGGCAATAGCACTTCCATCTGTGATTGGAGATTTTTTTCTGGTTAGTTTCTTGGGGCGGGTTTTTTTGGTCTAATTAGATTGTGCATCCTTCGAAGCATATTTTGTAGTGTCTAATATAGGTACAGGCAGATAACTGATACTGATACTCTATACAGGTTTTATAGTAATGTATGAGAAGGATAAAGATAGTCCTGGCTATTTTTATAGTGGTGTAAGTGCCAGGTCTCTGACCCCGAGGTCTGGCCTGCCATTCCCTGAGAACTGGAGCTTAAACTCTCAAGTTGTAAGCAATCAAGAGACTTTATTTGTGCAGCTGACATGCTAAGGTACTTAAGGTGTCTGAGATCAGGCTAGGATGTGTGTAAGGACAGAGCCAGCAGCAGTTCCAACTCAGACCTTGGGTTGAAGGGACAAAACCAGACTGTGTCCCCTTCCTTCCATCTTTAGTAATCCATCCACATGCTACCAGCCAAGCAGTTGGTAGTTCCAAGAGAGAGGAGATGTTGTGGAAGAGGAGTCTGGGAATCAGGGTTTAAGGGATAACTGAGACAGAGGAAGCTAAAAGGAAGATGACAAGCTTGATAAGGAAATGGAAAAGGAGGATGAGTATGGGAGCTGGGAGAGTAGAGTCAGAACTGGTTCAACAATGCGACACTGGAAAATCAGAATGACAGTGGGACAGGGGAATGTAGTCAGGGTAAGAAAAGGCAAAAGACTGAAGATGGATGAAGGGTCTACAGAGGCACCCTGGTGGGCTGAGAGAATTTTTAGGAGGAAGCTTTGGGGTAGAGCTGGGACTGCCTGGGCAAGGAGGGAGAGAGCAGAGCATCCATCAGGGGCAGGGAGACTATACAGCAAGGGGGTGCTTGTGAAGCAGAAGGACTGAGGGGAGGAAGAGACTCAGCTAGAGGAAAGTGTAGTTTGGCAAAGAGCCTCAGATGGGGAGTGACAGCCCAAAGGAGGAAGGAAGGGATTCAGCTGACAAGGAGAAATAGATAGGGCTGAGGAAAAGAATGGAAAAGAATCAAAGCAGGAACATCATAGGGGGGTGGGACAGAGTCAATCAAGCTCAGGAAGGAAAAGCAGAAGAGCACGTGTCCCAGTGGACATCAGTGATAAATGCTGTCCTTCAGGGGTCCGTACTGGGACCAGTGTTATTTAATAACTTCATTAATGACACAGACAAAGGGACTGAGTGCCTCCTCAGCAAATTTTCAGATGACACCGAGCTGAGTGGTGCAGCTGACACACCTGGAGGATGGGATGCAATCCAGAGGGACCTAGACAGGCTTGAGAAGTGGCCCATGGGAATCTCATGAGGTTTAACAAGACAAAGAGTAATGTCCTGCACATAGGGTGGGACCCCTGATAGGCTGGGGACAAACAGCTCAAGAGCAGCCCTGCTGAGAAGGACTTGAGCGTGCAGGTGGCTGAGAGGCTGGACATGAGCCAGCAATGTGTGCTTCCAACCCAGAAAGCCAAATACGTCCTGGGCTGCATCCAAAGAAGCGTGGGCAGCAGGGCAAGGTAGGGGAATCTGCCCCTCTGCTCTGCTCTGGTGAGACCTCACTCGGAGTGCTGCATCCAGCTCTGAGGTCCCCAGCACAGGAAGAATATGGACCTGTTGGAGCAAGTCCAGAGGAGGCCACCAGGATGACTGGAGGGATGGAGCACTTCTCCTACGAGGAAAGGCTGAGAGAATTGTGTTTATTCAGCCTAGAAAAGAGAAGGCTTCAGGATGACCTAATTGTGGCCTTCCAGTACTTGAAGGGAATGTACAAGAAGGATGGAGAGGGACTTTTTACAACGGCACATAGTGACAGGACAAGGGAGAATGGCTTCAGATTGAAAGAGGGTAGGTTTAGATCAGATATTAGGGAAAAATTCTTTACTGTGAGGGTGGTGAGGCACTGGAACAGGCTGCCCAGAGAAGTTGTGACTGCCCTATCCCTGCAAGTGTTCAAGGCCAGGCTGTATGGGGCTTTGATCAGCCTGGTCTAGTGAAAGGTGCCCCTGCCCTTAGCAATGGGGCTGGAACCAGATGACCTGTAAGGTCCCTTTCATACCAAACCATTCCATAATTCTATGACTCTATATGCCTCTTGCAGCATATATTTCTTTAGTTCATACAGTGTCAGGAAATAGCACTGAAACCCACTGGCAAAGCGTGTGTGTATGTTTGTGGTATACACACACACATACACAAACGTGGGTACCAGCTGAGAGCCTGTCAGACATACCAGGCAATGGTCAAACACTAGTGAAAGTTGTCCTTTAGGTCAAGTGGGTGGTGTCTTCAAGAACAGTATGCAGTGTGCTGGGGTACTGAGAGAAAACAGAAGCACATTTCTGGGCTTTCAGTGTGTTTTTATAAACTTAGGAAATAACGGTCCTTTTTTTAATTTTTCCTTAGTAATGTTTAAAAATATCAAGTCCTTACTCTTTGGGCAATGCTAGAATTAAGGCTGCAAAATGGTCTCAGCCCTGAGACTTATATTTTTAGCTGCATCATTGTAGAAACTTTTTTCCTCAGGATACTGCTGAAGGCACAGGATGGATCTGCTCTGGGACAGATCCAGGGTATCTTTCCTTTTTCTGTATAGAAACTGGCAAATGAGTATTGCATGAGACAAAGAACTGAGGATGGAGACTAGAGATTGTCAGAATCGTATCTTGGTTCTGCTCTAATTCCTACATGATGTTAATCAAGTTTTGACAGTTTGACAGCTTATTTAAGCAAGCGTGTTTCTTATATACTGTATTCCAGATTTCAGGTGCTGATGCTTGTGTTTGCAGCAAAAGTCAATGCAAGTTGTTCCCTTGTCAAGTAAAGTGCTGCATAATGCTAAAGCTTCTGAAAATAAAAATCAAACTGGACATTTAAAATTAATGAACAAATGGGTATTTGTGATACTAGAGTGGCGGGTGTTATGGATATTAGTAATTCTGTCTCCACCACGGGGTTTGAGTGGCACCATTACTAAGGCTTTGGTATCATGCCTTGAGCAATATGGCAAAAAGGAATATTGAACAGGAGCTCATTAATCGTGCAATCACACACAATTTTCTGGCTGCAACAGATCCTGTCTCACGGGTTGCTGACCTCTCAGGTCTGCTAGTAGAAGAGCACATCTCACAGTTCCTTGGCTTTGCAAAAATTATCTGCCTTAGTGTGGGCACTGCTTTGACTGCCATTTAAAAGCGCACACACACCCCCATGCTGCCCCCCCAAAAAACTGGATCATTTGACAGAATTTGAGTTAGGAAATTACTACAGATGGAGCTGTGCTGGCAGATCAGAAAGTGTGATTATGTCCCTGGTAGAGAAGCGGTGATGAGCAGCTGTTGGTAGTGTCAGGGCAGTGACTCTTTCTTGGGATGAGCTGTGATCAAAACACATCTGATCCTGTTTCACCGGGGTCCCACCCTCAGCAACATGCAGAACATGGGGTGGCCTTCGTGCAGAGCAAAGGAGCATGACTTGATGTTGGGCTCCAGTACTCACTACACAGGATTAAACTGTACAGGTGACACTTCTTGTGGTGATTCCCAACTGCTAAGTGGTGAACTTTACAGTAGGAAATGTATTCTGAGCACATTTTTATATGTCAGTATACATGGAAATACATGTTACATAAGGTATATGTGTGTCATGCGTATGTATGGAAATATATTTTTGCTACCTTTTCTTTGCTATGCACTAGGAAATACTCAAGGGGCAGATGAATCAGTCCTATGGCCCAGTCAAAATTACAATGACTGTACCAAGTAGACCTCACAGGGAACATTTAAATCCCATAGGTATTTTAGAGACACTTAGTAACTTCTGGTGCTCCTTAAATATTAACAGCTGCTCTGGACTGTTGGACGAAAGATAGTTTGGAAAGCGTTTTGTGCAGATCCAAGACATAACGATGTCTCAGTTGAAGAGGAATGATTTCTTTAATCAAATCATTGTGTAACATGTTTGATTCACCATGGAGTTGCTAAGTAGTGTGTCCCAAGTCTCTGCAGCATATACAAGGCATAATTGTGGTGGTGGAGGGCGGGGGGGCAGTAGAAAAGGGAAATGTTTTTTAAACCATGCCCATTCTCTGAATCTTATGCCAGAGGTGGGCAAAACAAGTTTCCTAACTGAAGGTGGAGTCTGAAAGCTTCTTTGATTTGTGCCAACTGCTGGTGGTCCCAAGAGCAGTTTGAAAGGAGAAGCAAATAGGCTGAGGGTAGCAACAAAGCATCAACTAGCGGTGAGGATGTCCTAGGCTTAATCCTTGTGCCACCCTCAGAGAAGATAAAAGGATATTTAAGGTGCTCTGCTAACTTCATATTAGCAAGTTAGGCAACTCCCCCAGAGTGAATCCAGATGGCTTTCAGGACATTTTGGTTTGTCTCTGCTATTCCAAAAGACTGTAGTGAAGATACGTGGGCTGAGCTGGGAAACCTGCCCCTCTGCTCTGTTGTACCTCGAGTGATATTCATGTAGGAAATGCATCTGTTTAGATCGAGAAGGATTTACCAATGGCAAGGAGGTTTGACATTGGCAGAACTATAACTCCCACCACCTGGTACAGTTTTCTGCACTGAAAGAAGGATTGAAGGGTGGTTAGAGCTCAAGACCCATTTTATAGAAATGTAAAAGACAAGAGGTGCACCACTACGGTGACATGGGTGTTGTGCACAAGCCTTGAAATGGCTCACAAGACACCTTACCACTTTACCACACAAACATTCCCTGAGGGAACTAATTTTGCCTGTTGGGAGAAAAATAATCCATTCCTCTTTGAATGAGAAAAACTGAGTTTAAAAATGGAAATCATCTTCTGACAAACTGCACCACAAAGGTGGAGAAAGCTTCCTGTGGCACACTTGATGTGATAACCTAGAGTAAATGCCAGTTGGTTGAAGAGGCTGTCCACATGGTAACCATTCATGCTAAGTACAAGTGATGCAATTGATTTTTGTAATCCCAGACAAAAGTAGACTCTTCTGAAGCATTGTCAGCCTGTGAAAAGCTTCCAAAGACCAAAGCTGCTGCTGAAAGCCAATGGTGTGGCCAGCTTCCAGCTTGGCATCTGCTGTTAATGTTCCATCTACCTAAAATTGCCATTATAACATAGTTAGAAAAGGCATTTTTCATTTCCTGCTCTGCACTGATGTGTAGAGTTACTGTGTGCTGTTAGTAACTAAGTGCTGATTTTCACTTCAGGAACAGATGCCTTTTATTGAAGGCTGGATCCTGGCAGCCCCTCCATAATTACAGAGATAGAAGAGGGTGCAAGAAGCTGCCTGGACTCAAACATGCATGAGTGGTGCTCTTTCCATCCAGTTTGGTTTTCTCTTTCCACTGTCCTCATGTTTGATTTCTCAGATGTGAGGCTTCTCTTCTGATAAGAACACGCTCACTAAGTGTGAAGAGGAGCCCTTGCCACATCTCTCCAGCATGTCAAATTGCCCCTGGATGCACGTAGCTGCAGTCCCTGCCCAAATCTTCTGTGTGAAATTGTTGCTGCAAGCCTTATGGGCTGCTCTGTAGTTTCTAAAATATTTCTGGCCTCCTCCATTAAGATGTGCTAAGCAGCTGCCAGCCTGTACAGATCAGGGTATGATGGGCCCTCATGGTGGCCAGAGTTTGGTATGAATCAGATTCATTTTCTCTGAAGCAATTTGGGAAGCTGAAACTGTCCTTGTCCTCTCCCTGGATAATCTCCTCCTGATGGTGGTCATGAATCATCCTTGAATAACTCTTCCGTAGAGACGGTTTTGAAGTTCTGTTGAGTCATCTGTGCAGTCTGGGAGAGTTTGCTGTATGCTGGCTCCACACCTGCATTTTCCAGAACAACCCAGTGGGAAATGCTGTGTGCAGTCGCTCGCGGTGTCCTGCATGCTCACATGCAGTACCATGCACCATTCTTCTTGGTCACCCCCATCTCTTTCCAAAGGTAATACAGCTTTTGCAGCATTCTTGCTTTCCAGGTTTTAGCTAAGCCAGGTCCTAAGCACATGTTTACGGTGAGACTATCTTTGCTGGTTGAAGATAATGCATCCCCGAGGCACTGGTGACTGTTCAAGTGCAGAGGTCTCCATTCCCACTGATCAGCCAGCAGGTGGAAATGTGTTTACGTACACCATTTGCTTCTTTACACAATGACCTCTGTTATCTCAAAGCACTGAACAAGGCAGTCTGAACTAGCCCATGTGCAGTGGAGCTGCTCAAGGAGTGCCCACACAACCCTTTCTGTTGGCAAAGCAGGAGCTGTGAACTTCAGGTAGGAGTCCGACACATAATAACAGCTGAAAAAGTAATGTGAGTAGAAGACATTTATCCACAGCCTGCAAATCCATCTGGGTTCAACCTGGTACATTTGAGATAATGGTAGCACATGGACAGGATTTTAAATATTAAAAGATTCCAACATAAACTAAATTAAAAACTAATTACACAAACTCGCAATGAAGAGGGAAGAATAAACATAATAACTGAACTCTATTAAGGGATTTGCATTCTACGGGAACATTTGCAAAACTAAACGTTTTAAAAATTGTTTCAGATAATTTGGCCAGGAATAATTATCACATAAAATCATTTTCTCTGTAAATACAGAGAAAACCAAATTAAGCTGAGACATGAGGTAAAGTAAGTTATTAATAAGAATCATTGTTTCATATTTTGTATACTCTTTTTCAACAGCCCTGAAATGTCTTACTGCAGGATAATTAGAATATAATCTTGTTCCAGGAAATACAGCACTTGCAAGCCCAGCCCTGTGTGTGTTTGCATTCAAGTCTGTCTGTGCACTGCTTGGAATAACCTGACTGATGTGCCAGATACTCACTAGTATCTCCTAGAGAACAGGGAGAAGGCAAACAGCACTAACTTTTCAGTTGACTTTTAACTTAGGAAGGAGTACAGGTGCCACTAAAGACCATAAAAAATAGAGAGCAGCTTGGAAAAGTTACCCTTGTGGAATGGAAAGATCAAAGGGAGAATCCATTTGGGGAAAACAGTCTAAAAGTGAACACAACAGGTAGTAGTAAAAGTACAAAGCAGTAATGCAAAAAAGAAAAAAAAAAAAAAAGGAAGGATGTGGAAGGATGTTGGAAGTGCAGAACAATTCTTTCCAGATTTACAATGATTTGTAGACAAGCAAACTAGATAGTTCTCAAATAGATTTTAAAGTAGCCTGGATGCAAATTGGAATGCAGGCCATATTATTTGCAGCTTGAAACTTCTGCTTAAAAATACTTGCAATCTCTTTATTGCAGTTGTGTCTTTCTTTAACTTCCTAATCTTTTGCTTGCTGTGTGACATCAGATACATTTTTAGAGTTAAGGTCTATTCCAAGCCTTAGATGTTCTAAAATCATAAGCCAGATGTTTGGAAATGGAGAAACTGTGGGCTTAAGAAACAGAGAATTAACATAGTGACATATATGTTGTATGCATATATATATTTTTATATATATATATATATACACACAAGTATGTTTTGCAGTTTCTTTTGCTCATTCTCTCCATCAAGTCCTGAGAACTCTTAACAGTTCTCAATAAACATGGCCAGCCCCATCTGGGACCTCCACCCAACCACCTTAAAAGGGAACAGAGCCCCTTTTTAGTTCAGCTGGGGACTCAGCCTCTGCTTGAGCTCTTGGGGGATATTTTTGTCTCCAGCTCAGCCTGGCTAGAGCTGGCTATGGAGACTTTTTCTCTGGAACTCAGTGGCTGGACTGGCTTCCCAGCCTGAACTGGGCACTGTCTCATCATCATGGCCCTACTTGGACATCACTGGACCTGACATATGAACTGGCTTCCTGGTTTGGTCTTGGATCTGCCTTCCTGGTTTGATCTTGGACCTGCCCTGTCAGCGTGCTTTCACCTTATGGTCTGGACTCTTGATTGCTATCTCTGAGCCCATCCTGCTTGGCTCACTTGAGGCTGCGGGGCAGGCTATGGGATCACCTCTGTTCCTGGCTTGCCATCCCCTGGAGAAAAGACCTGCTTTTGCTGCTCTCTCTTCTGCTTTCTTCAAGTGTGCACGTGAGTGCAGAGGTGAGGCCCTGTGCTCCCACAATGACAGAAGGTGGTGGCTCCTACCCACTCTACAGAAGTGCTGTAATTGAAGTCACCTTTTTGCCTAAGGAAGAAGGAGCTGTTATTAACTGTCTACTCTTCCCCTGGAAGTAGGAAAGTAGCAGCAGAAGGCAGAGATAAGGAATAGAAGTCTCTGGCAGCATTGCTATATTATCTCCACCACAGGAGGAAAATCTAGATAATCGTTTTATTTTCAGATGTCAAGATCTGTGGTTCAGATGTAGCTAGAGGACTTTGCCCACAAATATAGATAATCCTCTATTCAATGCTTTACTTCACTGCAAAGCCTTGCTTGTCTAGGTAAGAGATGTGCACTGATGTGGTTCATGTGTCTCCAGAGCTCAGTGCACTCAGTACTTCTTATCAGACTGATCCACTTGTGTTTTATAGGTCAAGGGGACTGGGATTCTGCAGTGAACATCCAGAATCACCTTTTGATCACTTTTTGTCACTGCATCCAACCAACTCCACAATATCAAGGAATGTTTTTGGCCTCCATAGTAACAAGGCTGGGCAGCGGGTCCCAAATTTGAAAACAAGGAGCAGCCATTTGCACCTCCATGTCCTCTCTGTGCTTCCACTGGGAGCTGCTTAAGAGGTATCCACCAAACGGTCAGGGAAGATGATAGAGAAGTGAATGAAGGAGGCTTCATCCTTTCCTAACCTGCATCTTCTCAAGATACATACAGATTGGGAAAAATAAGGTGGAACACAGTGTCTCCTCATGCAACCTGGGTAGGGAAAAGGTGCCTTGAAGCTGGGAGAGAAGTAGTGTGAAGAACAACTGGATAAAGAGACAAAACACAACAGGAAGACAGGCCCTGGGAATGGGAGTAGGGAATGAAGGAGTGGTTAAAAAGAATGTGTAAGTGGAAAGGGTATATTAAAAAAAAGTTTCTAGGCAGCTTGTGAGGCAAAAAGGGGAGATACAAAGGTAGGTACCATGAGTTTGGCCTCCATAAACCAGACTGAATTATCCTGCTTACTTCATCCTGCAGTCCATAGCAGTGGAGTGAAGTGTTTCTGTATCTCTTGGTTTATGAGAATAATATGTTCTTGGCATCAGCTTTGGTTTTAATGTGATTGGTTTTTAAACATAATTAGAAGTGCTTTTACAGCTTTGTGTATTTCTGTTTAAGAGACAACAAAAAGCAATGCACAGTTATGTTTTTTTACTAAAGAAAGATCTCTAAAACGTTACACCAGAACGGCACTACAGTCTTGATAATAAGAACATGCATGGTGGAGCATTGCAGAATTGGCTCTGAGTGTTTGCCAGCAAAGCCTGTGACTCAACAGAAAGCACAACCTGTGGTTTGTTAGCCCAGTTGACCTCGGTGCCTCGTTGTGCAAGCTGTTCACAGGATCAGATACCCGAAATGGAGCCTTAGATGGGGGAGGAGGTGTTCAGTAATGTTTCAATTATCTATGAACTTTCTTGATTCAGTAGCATTCACCTTCCTTTTTAATTTGGCGTTTACTGTGGAGGCTACAGTAAGAACATCAGGGACTCCAGGAATGCATGGTCCCACTAAGCCAAGGGGATAACTCACATGCTGAAATGATGCCTGTAAACTTGGTACAAGAACCCCTTAAGCACATGCTCTGGTTTTCTGAGAGTGCATTAGTGGGACTTAACAGACACACAAATTCTTTCCTGAAGATAGGCACAAGAAAAATTACTCCACAAAGGAAATGCTTCTCTGTAGAGGGGAGTCACAGCTGTGCTATGTACTCTTCCCCCTCACAGCAGTCTGGTGCCTGAAGTCTCTGGGGAGCTGAGCTGTTCTTCACAGGCTCGTCTCCTATCTGTGTCCAGCATCTGCCTCATGTGGCTTGGTTCTCTCTATCTCAGCTGGCCTGGCCTCCATGCTGGATTTGTTCTGGTCAAGCAGACAAACCCAGTATTTTTAAGAAGTGAGTGCACACCGTGTTTGGGTTTTATGGGTTGACTGGCTCCTCCTCCTGTAGCATTTCTATGGCAATAATATAATCTAAGTATCTTGATGGAACTGTGACTATTTAAGCCAGTGGAGGATTCAACGTCTTAACTTCTGCTTTTCCTTGTGTTTCCATGAGCTTATCTGCAAGCTTAACAGTGCATCAGTGTCACATTCTACTTTCCACAAATGTACACACATTTAATTCATCAGAATGGCCGTTCCACAGTTGAGTCAAAATAATACATAAACCATATTTTTGTGACTTAAAAAAGGCCTTAACACTTGCTATAAAGACAGGGCTGGGGAATGATTCACCTCTGAAGGAAATAGTGTGCTATTTCTGTTGTACCACTTCTTAGGCCAACAGACAAACAGCTTTGAGACCTGCTGCTGCACCCTAGAACATGTTTTGATGTTGCCTTTCAAGTGTTTAAACAGAATATAGAGTCAGTTGTGAAATGTCTTACTCCTTTTTGATGGCAAAGAGCTTCAACTGGAATGTGACGAAGCCATGGCACAACTTTCTAGAAGGGGCGTAATGTGCAGCTGGACCTGAAGAAGTCCATGTGGAGGCTGCCAAGCCAGACTGGAGCAACAGCTTGGGTCAGGGGGAAACAGGGCTGGACATTGCAGCAGCCATCAGCTGATCCATGAAAAACCAAACCCCAAATATTTCTCTCCTTACTTCAGTGAGAAGCCAGCCTCGAACCATGTTTCTTATTCATATCACTGTAGTTCTCCTCTGTCTATCTTTCCTTTGTCTTGTATGCTACATGGGTAATTGTTTATTGATGTGTGAAAATGGGTAAAGGATGCAGTCATACTGCTGTGACAGGATTTTTGGAAAATGAGATCCATGGCTTTTACAGTGTTGGCCTCATGAAATTTTGGGACAGCTGCAAGACTGCAAGTGCTGTGTTTTCAACTTGCATTTGTTTCCTACAGTGTGTTTGAAAATTTTCTACACTCCTCAGCATTGGAGCCTGACCTTGTTAGCCTCAGACTAAAAAGATTTATAAAATCACTGGCCACAACTAGAGAAAATGATTTTTCAGGAGACCCCATAAACAGGGAAATTACATAGCACTACAATAATTCAAAGCAAAGCCATATGTTTAATTATTGTTGTAGCCATTTGGATTTGAGGATGACTGAACATCTTTAAATGATAGAGCATGGCTTACGAAAGGTGAGCTGTGTGGTTTGTGATGCACCACTGCAAATATTCTGTGTACTATTTGAATGCTACTTCACAGAGGAATAAAGGCTAAAGAAACTTGAAGCTTTGGTGTTGATCTGTGCCTAGCAATCTGCAATATGCCTACAAAGTAAACATCCTAGTAATCAAATAAATTTTAACATGTTTGAGAATTTTCAATAGAATGGGGATTATTTTCCCCCTTGTGGATTTCTTCTATTCATATCTGTACCGGGAAGGAGGCAAGGGAAAACATTTCCACAGAAAATAATGATGTTTTGCCTATTTCCTTTTAACCCTGCAACCTTTGAGCTGCTAAGCAAACTTAACGTGTTGTTATTATTATTAAATATTTAATAGGATATTAAAAATATTTAAAAGAGCTCTCCCACACATGTCTGTGGCAAACAATACTAGAGGGCCACCGAATGGCAAAAATACTTAAGGAAGAAAGCATGGGTTGGAATGCTTTTTAATCATTCAGATATGTTAAAATGTTTGTGGTCGAACATAAAGAAAAAACATACCACTGAAGGCATCTTGGCAAGGTGCACTTGTGTTAAGTGCCTTATGTGTCTCCTGTTTCTTTAACTGATAAAATAAAAGGCCTAGCAAAAAATGCTGGCAAACCACACAGTATTTAACTGAACAGTTCAGAACCTAGAGCTATGAGAAAGAAAGATCAGAGTGATCTGGTGGGGTGAGGTAAAAAGGAGATGCAGTGGAAAATATGAATAACTTCATGAAAAAGTCCAGAAATCTGTCTAACTCAGAAGTAAAAATACCTGGGTGGAAGGGAGTAAAAGGGCTGTGAAAGTACAGACCCTGCTGACCTACAGAGAAGCAGCTCTTTCTGAAAAGAGAGACGCAGTTTTCAGTGGAAAGCCAAAAGCTCTGGGACTTGCTTTTCATGGGTACATCTATACTAACTTCAGAGCACCGGCCCAAGCTCAAACTTGCCTCATGTTTGGACACAAGACTCTGCTCAGGGCCTTGGGTGAGCTCCATCTCTGGAAGGAGGAGGGGAGCCTGTGCTGGCTCAGCCCTTTAATATAAACCAAATGGTATAATACCATGCACTTCAGACGAGCCTTTGCCTTCTCCCAGATCCTCCATCCCAGATCTCATAATTCTGTGTGGCAATTATCTCCCTCCCAGAAGTGCCTAATGTCACATCCCACAAAGCCCTGCTGGATGTGTGGTGTGCTGAGTATGAGGCATTCATCATATGTCAGTGGTCCAGCCTGCCCCTTATCCTGCTAAGTGCAGGTCAGCAGCAACAAGGCCACACCATCTGCCTGTCACTGGGGCTTCCTCTTGGACAAAAAGGCAACAGTGGTTCAATCAGTCCAGTTTTAATTATTTTTTGGTTTTCTCCTTAGATTTCGGCATGCCTTCATAAGCGGTTTGGCCAGACAGGGAGTGGGGCCAGCCTGGAAAGTGCTGAGGGTGACTCCCTGTCTCTTGGCCTCATCAGGTATCTCTGCAGGGGGGATGCTGCATGAGGTGCGGGCTCAGCACAAATCTCACCAGGGTTTGCAGTACTGAAGGACACCTCATAGGTTAGAAGGTATTCTTCTCACTGGCTGCTCTGCTCTGTGGCTGGTCTCTTGTCTGATGTCTGTCCTGTGACCAGCCACATGAGGCCTCGTGTGCTGGAAGGAAAGAAGGCTGATGTCGGGCTGTGGTGGTAGTGGTTCAGGTAGGATGAGGATTGCTTCCCCTTCCTCTCCAGGAGCTGTCCTGTGATTACCCTTGGGGGAGCACCCCAGCAGTTGGGACTCTTCCAAAGAGGGAAAAGGACAAATAGTCACCAAAAGAGATTTTAGCATGGCATCTTAAACACAGGTATTCTTGTCTGAGATGCTCTGATATCATGAAGACAAATACGATGTAAATAAGTAGATATGGTATCAGTGATGTTGAAGTTCATTGAAATGTTTGAGTAACAATACCTGGAAAAAAGGTGAAGCTCTGTCAGTGAACTGTGCCCTATATCATGTGATTAACCTG
The DNA here is from genome assembly GCA_013397775.1 of Eulacestoma nigropectus. Taxonomy (NCBI): domain Eukaryota; kingdom Metazoa; phylum Chordata; class Aves; order Passeriformes; genus Eulacestoma; species Eulacestoma nigropectus. The sequence goes on from VZTE01004781.1 coordinate 4,213,947, forward strand.
AAGCTGGACAGATTTGTACCTTTTCTTGGCCACAAGAGTTCATACCAGGTACCACCACGCAGAGCTGCAGTATACACATATAAATAAAAAGGAAGGTTGTGCCAAAATTCTACACTGGAACAGTTTAATGGAACATTAATGTTTGATGGAACAATATTTAATGCTAGTTTTTCCAAATCAGAAAGAACTTAGCCAACTTACAGGACAATATAAAAGCAACCCGCTTTCAGGACATCCTGAGAAGGGTGGAGATGAAGGACATTGCCATGCAAAATGTCCCAACGAAGACGAGCTTCTTTCTCAGAGCTGCAGGATGTGAGGAGCGGTGCATGACCAGGTCCCTGCTATTGCCTTTGCCTACCTCCAGGAGAAGCGTCTGGTTGTTGCTGACAAGTGAGAGTTGTGAGTATCGGGGGTGACAGCTACTGCTACAGAAAAGGGGAAAATGACCTCCCCTCACAGCAGCGGTTGTTGCCCTATCTCTCCAGCCCCACTGCAGGAGTGGCAAGCCCCAGAAAAGCTCTAAGCACCCGCTTGTACCAGGTAAGCCAAGATCCTCTGACTTTTGTACAAGTAGTGCTCAGTGAGAAGCCTCAGAGCACAAGCTAATAGACAGCACTTCTTTTAGTGAAACCTTTATGTTAATTCAATACAGACTACTTATGGAATTCCCCTTCTCTAAGAAAATCTCAACTTCTATAGAGAACAGCACTCAGTCGTGTTCTTTTTCTTTTCAGAACTTCAGAAGTTCCCTCAAAAATTCCCTGAAGCCTTAATAATAATGATTCTCAGTTGCATGTCAGGATGTAATGTACAATGTAAAGTTTTCACATTTGACACTTAGCATAGTTAAATTTACCACAGTACTTCACATTCAATTTATCCCAAGAATTCTAGCAAAATCACATACTGTTCAACTAGAGATTTATCATGGGGTGCTTAACAATGAATTATTCAAGACTACCTAATGTATTGTGGTTTCTTGAGACACTTATATGTGTATGTGTATATATTTATACATAAAATACCTCGGAACCATTACAGAAAACTGGTTACTAAGCAAGGAGGTTTTAAGCGTAAAACTAGAGGATGTTTAAAAATAGGTGTCCTCCTGAAAATGCAGTGCAGTTTTAGAGAGTAGAAAACCTCAATAATCTTCCCCGTTCAGCTATACACACAGTCATTTAAAGAGGATCTATATCCTGAAGGGCTCCTTTTAGGTGAAATTTTAAAAGTATCTAAATTCTGCAGTGAAGGTGTTTTTTTTTTTTCTTCTATGTGCATATTGATCTGGCATTTTAGATCTCACTGAAAACTTTTAAAGAATTTCCCTCATTTGCAGGTTTGAGAAGATTACTATGTGCCTCCTACTAGCAATCATCCACAGTACTTTTCCCAAAGTACTTTACTGAGTGGGTATGCACTTCCTTTTTACTGATGGAAAAACAGACCGAAAAAGATGAAGTGTTCTGCCCGGGATAAACAGCTTGGTACGCTGCCTTTTCAAAGCCCTTGGGACTGCATTTTTTACCTGGCCAGGGGGCAGCCTGCTGTAACGACATTGAACTGGGCTCAAGGCAGCTCTTCGGCCCTTAGTTCTGCTCGCTCGAGGGGAGCAGGCTGGGGAGCATCCTGGCTCACAGCAGCCTCTTTGGCCGCTTTTTCAGATGGCCATGGAAATAACCCCAAGGGGCCAGACTTTCAGTTCTTCGTTTTGTCCTCTGACCTCAACTGACTTTGAGATGACTGGTTTTATGTTCAAGGGCAGATCAGCTGCCATCATCTGATATGCATCCCTGGGGACCTGTCTCCTCTTTGACACCTCATTGAGTTTTTCTTGCAAAGATGGTTGTGCTTGTTTGCAGAGGAAGGGCACCTACTACATTCTTATCCACATCCATGTGGTGAGAGGACTGGATTTTCACACTGATGGGTGGGAGACAGTTTGACTACTTCTAGTAGAAGAAACTTTTCCTGCTGGCTGCAGGGGGTTTGCTATTGTCTCACTTCAACTTGCAGGCTGGAGCATCTCTTTTGAACTTACTCAGGTCCTCCTGAAGAGATGAGTGACCTATAACTCCCTTTGGCACCAGCAGCAGCTGTGATGGCTCCTTTTTCCTAAGGCATCTTATGAGGAAGGGCCAGTATCTGATGCTCTCTCTGATAATTCTGGTGGCCACAACCCGAGGCTTTCAGACAATGAGTAGCAAAAGGAGCCAGATGCAATGTGTCCCAGAGGCCTGCAGGACAGACTTTAAGGGACAGCTGAGCAGAACAAGTGGAGGTTCAGACCTAGCTTGAGAGGTCGCTTGGTCTCAGGTTTGTGACTGGTCAGGCTTGGTTCACTAATTTAAGCTTATGGCACTTCTAGGATCGTATTCATGCTGATGTGTTTAAAATAACAGCAACTCCGTTCTTTAGCAAGTCAGAGCCCCAAGTCCAAAAACCAGACAAAGGAAGAACAAGGGGAGGACAGACAAGGAGGAAGACAAGCACAGTCTCTAACAATAAAGAATCATCATTTTCTTGTCTGAGAGGAGCAGCAGAACACATTTCACCTAAAGATACTCTTTGAGGGTCTGATTTTTCCATGAATCTCCAGTTCAGCAATGAATAGTACCTCTTGCCCTAAACACCACGTTGCAGACTAGCCAGGGATTTCACTTACATTTGCCTCCTGTGCTGCCTCTGGGCAGGACATAGAACAGGTTACCCACAGCAGAGAACCTGCCACCACTGTAAGCTGTAAATGTTCTCAAGGTATAATTTAAGTGAACTCAAGAGGAAAAATAGCCCAGAGACAGCGCCTGTGGCCAAGAGCTCAGGCAGAAGTAGTGTCATGTCAGTCCACAGCTATGCAGCAAGCTACTCTGCATCTTTCTGCCTTGGTTTCTCCCGTGTGAAATGGGGATGAAAATACTCATGCTTTACAAACATTATTAAATGTAGGTTGAAAGAAGGCCCTGTAAAAATCTCGAAAACTCTGGGAACGTTGGTCCTGTTCTCTTAAGGCTGGATCTAGTCTGGATGCTCAACTCCAAAGGGAAGGATGTAGCAGGGCCAAGGTGCTCACAGCTGAGCACACAGGCTGCCAGGGGAGTGCAGGCAGGGGAGAAGGTAGAACACGGAGGTGATGCAAGAAATATTTAATTGGGTTTATTTGCTGAAGACATCACGTGCTGGCTCCAAACTCAAAACCCGATGGAAAACCCAAGTGGCAATGAAAAGCTAACAACACTGCTTTGTCGGGGAGTTTGGGTGACCAAAAAAAAAAAAAAAAAGAAG
>VZTE01004783.1:0-53679 GCA_013397775.1 Eulacestoma nigropectus
TGTGTGTGTGCATCCCAAAGGCAAGATTTGGTGTGGGAGAAGTGTAGAACCGAGCGAGGCGGTGCTTGGAGAGTTTGTGAACAACAGAAAGGCAACAAATGCTGGGAAGGCCTCCCCCGGCATGACCCGAGGGCCGTAGCCATGGGGACGGTCTGGAGTCAGCATCCCCAGCTCTGTGTGTCCTGTCTGACTCGGGGGAAGCTCCTTCTGGATCCCTATCACAGCATCCTTTTGGCTGTAACTCCACGAGCCTTTGGAAGATGAATCAGAGCTTTGTTTTGAATCTCCAGAGAAGTGAAATCACAGCTACTTGGATAGAGGAGAGGCAGAAATTAAAGGGGGGGGAAATGTGAAGTAAAAATATCTGAGCATGTGTCACGAAGGGCAGGACCAGAACAATTGCTGGCTGACATTTCTGCTGCACAGAAAATTAAAGCACTTTCTTCGTTATTTTTTTTTTTTGACTTCGCCGTGGCAAGTCCGAGATAAAACAGCTTTCCAAGGAAACCTAGAAACTGCCAGTGCTGCTACAAGCTTTATAATCTTTGCATGTTGCACTTGTCTGGAGCCATATGCACGGAAATCTGTCTCAGCAGCAATCTGCATATCTCATCTGAACGGGCTTTTTGTTTAGGTCTCGCTTCTATTTAGCATCATCTGAGGGGAATGGCTGCTTGCAGCTCTCCCCAGCCAACGGGACTGAGAAAAGATGGGAAGCAGGCAGCGTTTTTACAGGAGTTATTTGTAGCATAAAAAGAAAGAACGTATTTTCCAGGGACATGCCCGGAGTCAGTGCTTTTGGCTGGGTTAGGGGAGTTTTTTAAAAAGCCACTGGTTTGTGGTTAGGAATGGTGAGAGCCCTTAACAGACACAGGATGACGTTTGCCAGGGTGGTTTTCGGACCTGCAGTCTCTGGCCTTGTGCCCAGAGAAATAAATTATAATGCTGACGACGGTCTCAGGAGAGTGAGAGCCTCCTTCTACAACATCACTGGGAATATCTCTGGCACGGGCACGGGATAACAGGGCATCCACGGAAAACTCTTCCTGAAGGAGCCAGTTCCATTAGCCATAACAACCCACAGCTGGGGGATAATGGCATGTTCTGTTACAAAAACTCCACTTTAATTAAGAGTTTATTCCTAGGAAGTATTACTTTTCAGTCACTCAATAGTCTGTCATGTCTAAGCTCAGGAGGAATCAGGATAAATCAGCTCCCTGTGCGTGCAGAACTGGGAATGTTGTGTTGGATTGGGAATGCAGGGCTGGCAAAGCCAAACCCCTCAGTAAGCAGCACAGGGCTGGGCCCGGATGCAAGCCCAGGGGGCAGCCTGGAATCCACATTATTGATCCCTGCAGAGCACAGGGAAGGGACCTGGAAGGTGATTGGAAAACACGGATTGTATTCCTTGAGCTCTCAGAGCTGCCACTAAAATCTTACCAGTTTTAGTTGGCTTTTTCACCTGGCAATATTGGTTTCAAATCTAAAGATATCTCCTCCTATTTATTGCTGAAATTTCACTATGGACAGGCTCCATATTTTCCAGAATTTTGCTGGAAAGATCAGCTCTTCAGAGAGTCTGCAAGGCTGAAACCAGCAGCAGCACCACCCTGCAAGGAGCACCCAGCTTTCATCTCCTTTATTCCCCTGCAACATTAAAAAGTAGCCTTTGGAAAAACAGACCACACACAGGTCCTCCCCCCAGCTCCGGGAGTTGCTGCATCTCCCTGTGTCCCAGTTTAATGACACAGCATTCCCTAACAGAATATCCTAATTAACTGATGGGATCTTGCACTGGTAATTTTTTCCCCCCTTCCTCTTAATTCCGTGTGGGGCTGTGCAGGCAGATAAACTCATCTTCAAATGCAGACCTAGGTCAGAGCAGCGCTGACTCTTCATTTACATATTTATGTCTCTGGATACATTCCTGTGCATATATTCACAGGAAAATGCACAGGAGTTGCTATTTATGGAGGTGAGCTCATGGCCCTGGAGATAAAACCTGCAGGAAATGTTGATTTTTCTGGCAAGCACAAGCACGTGCCACGGGGCCGTGGGTTCCACGGCTGACAGGACACGTTTCTTCCAGCTCACGCTTCCTAAAATGCCTCCTTGGAGCCCAGAGACAGCGGGATCCTGCAAGGACAGTGACCCTCTGCTCACCCACAGCAGCAGGGGATGGTGAAATGCAGCCAACCTCTCCTGCACAAACACAAGCGGCGTGAAATGTGGCCTAATGAAGTACCTGCATCTGCATGAAACCAATGCTAAATGCTAAATAACGAGGAATAGCTCACCTTTAAGCAGAGGGTGGCCACGCAGAGCTCCTGGCAGGGGCCTCTGCTACTCAGAGAACTCCGCCAAATGGGGTCAGAGCAGCCCCTAAACCCCCCTGACACACGGGGAGGGAAAGGGAATGGAATTGTGAACAGAGTGCAGCAGCTGTCCTGCAAAACCCCGTGGCACTAAGAACTGGCACTGGAATGAGCCTATGAGCAAATCTGGGCAAGACCGTGCCAACCCTGTCCTGAGCTGAGAATAAAGCCCCGGTCACAACGTGCTGGTGGCAAAAATGAGCAGCATTAAAATTCCATTGGCAGCAGGAAGACATTCCCGGGGAGGTGACAGAGGCAGCTGCAGCAGCACTGGCTGAGGAACAGGAGAGGTTTTGTGACAAGGAAAAAGGTAAAAGCCATGAGCGTCTCCAGAGTGACAGTCATTCAAGATTTTTCTACCTGTACATGCTAAAGGTTTGTGGAGGGAAAAGGTAAAGTGGAAATTTTCCTGAATTTTGGGTTTAGTTCTTTATCAGAAGAGGAGATAAGCAAAGCTCAGATGCCAGTGTGCATCCCCAGGTTTTATTCTAGGGAGGGGAGCTCATGCACAGTGAGGCTGAGATTGGGGTGATTTCTTTTACTCTTCTAGTTATTTTATTTTAAATACAAAGAAGCATGAACTGGATGTCTGTGAATTTGCCCATTTTATCTTCATTTACATGTGGAGCCACTGAATTCCAGTGGTAATTCAATTAACTGCGCTCTGAGGTTCATTTCAATAAGGTTATTGCTGCACTTACACGAGATGGTGCATTTCTATTTTGGTTTGTTTATTTAGAGAAAGCCATCCGGTTTTTACCCCCTGGTTTATTTTTATTTACTCTCATGGCAAATGCTTAGAGGTGTAGCCAAACAGAATTTTACTATGCGTTACTTGCTCCATTTTAAAGCATTTAACGTCTTTTTCTCCCGTTTGACTTCAATTCATGAAACTGCCCAAATGATCCCTGTTAGCCCGAATTTTTGAACAGCAGCTGCTCGAGGTGGAGCCTGGAGCTGCCAAGCTGCTCTTCCTTGGAGCTCTCCCCACCTGAGCACCCTCAGGAACTGCGAGGCACAACAGGCATGGCCCAAGGTTTGGGGGGGAGAGGGAGAAGTCATTAAAAATGTGCAGCCAAATGGAAAACACCACAGATCATTTCCGTGCCTCGTTTGTGTTCCTGGTGCTTTGCAGGCTCCTCTGAGAGGGGCTGGAGCCACGTGGTGGCTGCAGCAGCTGGCAGAGCGTGGCCCCAGTCCCTCGTGAGACACCTGAGCACAGCCAGCTCCAGGGATTCCTGAAAATCCTTAGGGAAATGCACAACATTCTCCAGGGGATAAAGGATTTGTAAGAATTTGCCTGGGAAACAGAGCACTCGGGTGCGTGCCTTTATTTTGGCATCCTGTACGAGGCTCTATCCTGAGCAAGTTCTCTGTTGTATTGGATAATTATAAAGAGCTATAAAAGAACTCTCAGAGCTCTCAAAACCCATTTTGAGGTACGAGAAACTATTCCCACAGCATTTTTGTCTTGCCCTTTGGAAATCTTCTCTGTGCTGCTAAATGATGCGAACAAACCAACGGCCCAAACATACCCATTCCTGCACTTTTCCAGAAACCCAGGAAATATTATCACTGTGATTTCCAGATCATTTAGTTTCATATGCAGGACCCCAGGCATGGGAAGCATGCTCATGCAGAAAGCAATTCATTCTTTTGGCAAATGTTTCTTTTCAGGCTCGTTTTCCTTCAAAACAAAGCAACTGTTATTTAATGAATGCAGTTTTCACTTTACCTCCTGCTGCAGGAAAACACATTCGGATGAAATGTTCTATAATTACCTTTGCCTGCAGTTCAGTGAAACTGTAAAAAGAGTGAGCTCGTAAAAAGGGACAGTCAGCGCTCAGGTAAAGTGATTTCAATAAAATTTCAGTGCGGGATTTGGCTGACATCAGTGCACAGCTCGGTTTTGTGGTGCTGGGTGCTCATCCTTCCCCTGTTGGACAAGCGCAGCGAGCCCGCAGCAAAAGATTGGTGACAATGAAGTTATTTCTTACCTAACCAAATGGAGTTGTGCAGCACCCCATCCTTGAAGCCCCACGCTCGAGCCTTGTCCCACAGCAGGGCCGAGAAGAAAAGCAGTGCGATCATCTCCCGGGCGGCGAGGGGCTGGGAATATTCCCGGCTCACGCACTCCAGGCTGGCTCTGCAGCTGGCTCGATCCCGCTGCAACATCTGGGAGCCAGATCTTAAATAGTGTGCTCGGCTGTGAGGTCAGCGAGCCTGCTCCAATTGTGCTGCTGCAGCTCTTACCCAACTCACTGTGGTGTCTGCAGCGGCCCATGTGACTCTGCTGGCTCTCCTCGTTCCCAGCCTGGCCAAGAATCCATCCTACCCCTCGCTACTGCAGCACACACGGGCCCTTCCCAAGCCGAGGTCTGTGTCCATTCTTCAGCACTCGCTGCTTTCAAATTCCATACAATAAAACCAGGAGCCAGCCTATCTGCTCAGAGTGTTCCCAGTCACACCATTTACAGGATCCAAGAGATCCCACACACTCCCTCTCATTCTCATTTAAACATTCTCTCCTTTTATAGAGAGCTTGGGTTTGTTTTCACAGTGGGTTTATTTTCACAGTGGGTTTATTTTCACAGTGGGTTTATTTTCACAGTGGGTTTATTTTCACAGTGGGTTTATTTTCACGGTGGGTTTATTTTCACGGTGACCTGATCAATGAAAAGAAGTCAGGAGAATGTTTTGCACTGATTATTTGAATTCCGTTTCCCTGCAAGGGATCTGTAATTGCAAATCCTACTCCCGGATCAGCACAAAACTGCAAGTGTCAAAAGCAGCTGCTCTTTGTTCTCCAAGTGGGAAATCAAGCTCGAAACTTCCCCTCCAAACCACAGTTTAAGATCTGATTCACAGCGTGACAGCTGTCTGCCTGTCTTCCCTTCTGGCTGCAAGTGAATCCTGCAGCTGCTCCTCGTGGATGAGTGGGAGAGGAGAAAGGGGGAAGGATGAGGGGATGGAAAAATGGTCTGGTGCTCCACACTCCGGAGCAGCCCTCGGAAAACTCTGCCCTCCAGCTCTGATAACAGTGGTTGGTTAACTTCTGAGTCAGGAGCTTCGGACAGAGATGTGCTCATGAGCATGCGAACGATCGAATGAATGAGATCAATGAGAAGGGCAGGGTGGAGGTGTCTGTGCCTCCTCACAGATATTTTAGCACAGATGACTTGCACTGAGGAAGGGTCTGCGCCACTCCAGCCCTCAAGTGGTGAATGCTGAACAGCCACACTCGTGTTCCTCCCACCTACAGCTCGGGCAGAGGCTGAAGGGAAGAGCTGCCAGGAAGGAGCTGAGAGAGCTGAAAGCACCTGGACCACAACAGCGATGTCCAGTGCCTGTCCAGCAGTCCCTGAAGGGAGCAGCCCTGCTCTCCCAACGGAGCTCAGCTCTGGGTGCATCCCTGGTGGGCACATCCTTTGGAGGCTGACCCTTCGGAGAGCAGCAGCAGCTGTGCAAGGACAGGTGTGTTCTGGCTCCTCCAAGCTCCTCTGCACTCTGAAGTCAGGGCCTGCCCCTGGGACTTTCCCCTCAGGTGTCCCAGAGAGCTGCTGCCACCCCGCTGGCTCCCTCTGAGCAGCCTGGCACGCTCAGGGCACAGTGGGTTATCGTCCTCTCTCCTGCTGTGCCAGGGAGGTACCACGGAAGGGGCCAGGCTGGCAGGGATGCCAGCAGGATCATCTGCTCCAGCCCCACAGAGCAGGGTGCTGGCACCAGGGACTGCTCCAGGGGCTGCCTGGCTGCCACTTTGTTCCCCAGACTCCACCACTCTGCTTGTCCCAGCACACTTTACAGCTCCTCCGTCAGCAAACCAGGAAAAACTCTCCAGAGACACCCGTCCCATCACAGGGCAGGAGCCCCACTCTGGTTTTTCTTTCTAGGTTGGAGGGTTGGTGCTTTATCTGTACTTGTTTTCTGCTCTGCAGAATCCCAGGATCACTGAGGTTGGAAAAGCCCTCCCAGCCCATGGAGTCCCAGCTGTGCCCAATCCCCACCTTGTCCCCAGCCCAGAGCACTGAGTGCCACCTCCAGGAATTCCTTGGACACCTCCAGGGATGAGGACTCCAAACCTCCCTGGGCAGCCCCTGCCAAGGCCTGACCACTCTTTCCATGGAGAAATTCCTGCTGAAGTAATGCCCAATGGATAAGAATTCAGGTTTTTTGAATGACACTCGATTAAACTTTATCCTGGGAAAAGATATTGGTAGAAATCTGTTGCTTTCTAAACATTAATCCTGAGGTTACCTGGGATATGAGCTGGGAAGATGGCAGCATAAACTTCTGGGGTGGTTGCTCTGGAACATTCATTTCTCAATAGCTGGCACGCAGCCTTTGCTAATTTGGAGCTGTCACAAATTCATGGAATCTTCTGGGAACCTACAAACCATAAAGAGGAATAAGGGAAGGAGTGGAAACCAAGGGAAAGTGAAAATTCAACAGCAATGTAATTCACTGGCACTTTAGAAAGAGAAATTCCTGATTCAGATGAAGAGAAAGAGGCATGATGTGGCTGTGGATGTCCTTCCCTGCACAGGACACTTTTCTCTCTGCCATTCCATGTTGATACTGCAACGGGAACTGAGAGTTTAATGATCCCCTATCAGAGCCAGATGTCTGCACCACAGGGAATTTTCTGTCCTGGGGTAGGCGGGTGCCAGTCCTACCAGATCCCAAAAATGTGGGAATAGTGACTAAGGAGTAAGAGCAAGGAGTGCAAACCAGCTGGGAGATGATTTGTCACACACTGACGCACTGAAATTATTGAGAAAGACACTCCTGCAATAATGAATTCAAAATTAATCTTTACTGAATTTAACTGCTAATGGTGAAAGGCCTCAGTTGGAAAAAGCAACTTAATAAATGAAGGACATAAGGTAGAAGAAAGTTCTAATAATGACAGTGTTCAACAGCATCCCTTGATTTATGCAAGGTCCAATGTCTGAATGAATACAGAATCATGGAATTGTGAAAGTTGGAAAAGGCCTCCAAGGTCACCAAGGCCAACCCTCAACCCAGCACCACCGTGGTCCCCACTAACCCATGTCCTCAAGTGTCACATCCACACGTTTTTGGAACACTTCCAGGGATGGGGACTCCACCACTTCCCCAGGATCCCATTTCAGTGCTTGCCAACCCATTCTGAGAAGAAATTTTCCCAATCTGAGCCTCCCCTGGTGCAACCTGAGGCCATTTTCTCTCATCCTGTCACTTGTTCCAGGTACCTTGTGCCTCTCTGGAAGAACAGGGCTGGCTGTAAAGAAGTCCAAGAAATAGAGCAGCTTATGGATCAGAGAATCAGGGAATAACTGAGGCTGGGGGGCAGCGGGAAGGGTCATCCAGTCTTGGAGCCAGGATTCAGATGTCCATGATCACATCCTCTGAACAGTCCGTCAAGGGACTCAACCTCACCTCTGTCAGACTGGAACAAATCTCTCGGCAACTCCCTGGCAGGAGGGTGGCAACAAGGGACAGGAGGAGAGGGAACGGCCTCAGGCTGGGCCAGGGGAGGCTCAGGCTGGACATCAGCAGGAATTTCCCCATGGAAAGGGTGCTCAGGCCCTGGCAGGGGCTGCCCAGGGAGGTTTGGGGTGCCCATCCCTGGAGGCATCCAGGGAAGGCCTGGATGTGGCACTCAGTGCTCTGGGCTGGGGACAAGGTGGGCATCAGGCTTTGGATGATCCTGGAGGGATTTTCCAGCCGCAGTGATCCTGGGACTCCATCAAAAGCCCTGCAGGGTTCAGGACATGTTTTCTAGTGAATGATGAGTGTTTTGCAGTGTCAGTAAAGTCCCACCTCCAGGCCTGCACTCCCCAGGGAGCTGCAAAGGGAAGTTTCCACCTGCAAATCCCAGCAGAACCTCGGAGCAGCAGGAAGATATTCCGCAGCTGGACACAGGCATCCAGCTGACATTCTTCAGCTTTCTTCCAAGTTTCCCACATTTAAACATATCCCAGGCAAATCTTATATAAATTGCAGGGGGAGAGGGGACTTTGTTAACTCTTCCTTAACTCTTTCCACGTTAAGAAATAGTTTGAAAGTTTTTCTTTGGGTTTCACCAGCACTCGAAGTAAACCCTAAACTTGGTAATTCCCAAACTGATGTGAGACTCACAGTGATAAAAGAGAGGAAAAAACCACACAGGAGCTTAATGAATGAACCACTGAGGATGAAGGAATGTTTAAAAAATATGTGTATGTGGGTCATGAATATCTTTGCATTAATTTAAATATGAAGCACCCAAACTTTTCTTTCTTCTTCTATTTATATACACAGGGAGAATATTTACAGACAAATTATACCTTTTATATTTTGTATTCATATCTTATTATTGGTGGTATAGAATATATTACAATTATGTCATTTTTGGCTTTGAGAATGATCCTGAGAACAATCCCCAAAATGATGGATTGAAATGGAAGGAATGCAATGAAAATCTTTTCATTGGGAATTTTTTTTCACAAGAAACTGGAATCTCATTCAGAAAAAAAATACTTGGAGGGAAGTGTAGGAAAAGGAGTGCAGGGAAAAAAGGAGTGGGAGAATTAAGGTGAAGTTTTTCTTATGAGAAAAAACTAAAAATGGCTTCTGTGAATTGAATTTACGGAGGGAATTGACATTGGGGGAAACCTGGGAACGGAGGAAGAGCTATTTAACCTAAAGACAGGAAAAAGCCTAACAATAAAATCATCCCATCCCATCCCATCCCATCCCATCCCATCCCATCCCATCCCATGCCATCCCACCCCATCCCACTCCCTTCTCTCTCCTGCCTGCCCTGTCACGTCTGTCCCTCCCTCCCCAGGAGAGCTGCGGGCCCACCTCATCCCCCGCAAGGCCAGCCGAGGGGAAGGCGCTGGGAGACCCCTCCCTCAGCCCGACCCGGACCCCGCGCCTCCCCCACTGCCCAAAAAGCANATCCCATCCCATCCCATCCCATCCCATCCCATCCCATCCCATCCCATCCCACCCCATCTCACTGAGAGTTAAATTTAGGCTGAAAAGCCGAAGATAATTTCAAACCAGAAGTCAAGATAAGTTTTAGAACAGCCAAACAAAACCACCTGATTTATTCTGGATATTTGAGGAGGAACTTGGACTTGATGCTCTTTGAAAGAAGGCCACTTCCACCTATCTTATCTTCCTCCCATTTTAAACCAATTTGATTTTATTTTAAACTACTTTTTCCATAAACTGAGACACAAGGTACAAGTTGAAGGGTTGTCCCACACTCCAGGACCTCCATGGAGAACCTAAGAGCCATCAGACCCCAACCAAATGCCACATGACAGAAATAATTGTCATTACCTGAATTATTCCTGCTGGATACTCAAACTTTGCTTCACCAGAATATCTTGTATCACCTCAATCTGTCCTGCTGCAACTTTAGCTTATTTCTTTTCTTTTTTTCTTCAGCAAAATAACAAATTTTTTAGTGCCTTTTCATAGCAGGAAAATGATGTTGCAACTTTTATTGTCCCTTGTTTCAGGTTTCCTTAAAAACGACCAGGCTGCTCTTTCCATCCTTCCTGCAGCTCATATTTTCCAGACTCTGGGATCATTCTCGTTCCTGCCCCTGCTCTCTTCCCAGGTGTCCTGCATCCTTCTGGAAAGGCCATGCCAAGAACAAAATGTGGAGCTCCAACAAAAGGCTGGGCCCTGTCAGGGCAGGGCTGAGTCATGTCTGCTCCAGATGATGTTTTGGTGTTTGCTGCTGGTGAAATTCCCTCTAAAAATAACAAATCAGGTTTTTAAACACCTTTTTCGCTTGGAGTTGCTTGGATAAGAAAATGGTCTAAGTAGGAAAATGCATCCAGAGTGAAAGCATCCCATGGGATTTGGCTGGTCTACCTGATTTATCCACCTGCTTTTCCAAGCTCTCTTTGCTTGGATGCCTTTTGCTTCGGTGAAAGCCAAAAGTGATGCAGAAATGGTGGTTTTGGGGGAAGAATTGATGAAATTTTCTACATTTATGGTTTGGACTAGTGAGAAAGTCACTACTTATAAATTTACAAAAGAGGATTTCTAAATCTTTCACACATTTGTTGTACTTAAGGAAAGACAGGAGGAATTTCTGATGAAATTTCCCAACTTTTTCTGTCCCTTATAGGCTTCAGGTGATGCAATTTTAGAAGAATTTGATAACGTGAGAACTTCTTGGCCAATGATGTTACTATTTATTGTCCCAGGGTCGAGCTAATCTTTCAGAGAATATTTTCTCTTAGAACTGAATATTTTTAAGCCTTCTCTCCTTCGTCTTGCAGCCAAATTCTCCTGGAAACCAATTCCCATTTTTATCAGCAGCATCAACGAGAGACAAGAATCAACCATTGTGTGTGTAGTGGTGCTTTGGTTCAGAAAAAGCAAACAAAAACCTTCATGTGAAAGCAGAACAAACCCCAAACATTTGGGATTATTAAGAGCAGATGTGAGCAGAGTAGAATGGATTCACTCATAAAAAACCTGAGTGTTTGCCAAGTGCAAATATTTGAAGTCCTATAGTGCCAGTTGCTCTCAGTAAAAAAGCTGAACCTATCAACATTTCAAATGTATATATTGGATAGATACAGAATGAGTGAGTGTCTCATGGATGTCCTTCTGTGTTTCCACTTTAAAACGACAGAAATCCAGTCAAAAAGCACAAAATGTTGTAAACAGAGTGCTCAGCCTGCGATACTGAGGAATAGGTAATGGGGTGGGGGGATGCCAAGACAAACAGGCTCCAAGGATTGCCAAGAAACTCCGAAAATTAAAAGCAACTCGCAGCTCCAGCCAGGGCAAAGCCAACTGCAACAACTTTGGGGGTGTTCATGAAAATATTAATATTCAAGTGCAGAATTAATGTATGCAAAGGGTCAGATGTACAGAATTTAGGCCTTTAGGAGCACAGGTAGATGTGAGATTTGTTCCTTGGGTACTAAGTAGACACCAGATAATCAGAGGTTTAAAAATTATGTCCTTCCATAATACATAATAGTTATTATTTCTTTCTTTACATATCATCTATCTATAAAAATATCATATTTTATATATTTGACATTTGCTGCTGGCGGAATTTCCTTTAGAAATAAGTGAGCTTTTTAAAACACCTCTTTCACTTAAAATGACTTTGACAAGAAGATGCCTGAAGCAGGAAAATGCATCCAAAATGAAAGCATCCAATGGGATTTGGCAGGCCTCATAGAATATGTGTTTATATAACATATAATATGTTTATATAGATATAAAAATAAAAATATTACTGCCTGGCAGACGTACATGAAACATCTGGAACTTACATTGCAGGAATTTTTAAAGCATTTTATATTAACTATTTTCACAGTGGTGAAAGGAAGGTTGGAGTTGAATCACTGGTGACCACTCAAGTTCACGGAGACAATTTTTGGGGAAAAGACTCTCTGTTCAAGCAGTTTGGGGGAATAAATATTCCTGTAAGCTCCCATGCTTTAAAAATTAGGGAATTCTAAGGAATCCTCCCATGTGTGAAATAGAAGAGATAATTATTCCTGCCTACAAAGGCCAGTTAATAAACTGCAAGGTATAATTACTTCTGAGAAAGGAATAAGAATTCCTTTCACCCCCTAAGCTGTGCATAGGCAGGTTGGGAGTTTTCAGAGGAAAAATATTCCCATGAGTTTGTCCACAAATAATTGAGAAAATTGGGACAGGCCCATGAATACTTTGGAAAAATTGGTCTTTTTAGCCATCATCAAAATGTCTCCTGCTCCGTGTCCTTGATGTGTTGTTCCTGATCGATATTCCCGGTAGATGGATTAAAAAAGGAATTTATTAGCCCCAGGATGGAATTGGATAGCCCAGCATTCCATCATTCCTCCCTAAACTCCGCACTTTGGAAAAGCTGGAGGGCACTGAACTCCTCAGGTGTTTTTTCCAGTGGTTTCAGCAACCCAGAATCACCACGGTTGGAAGAGACCTTCAGGATCATCGAGTCCAACGGTAAAAACACAGAAAGAGTCTGGGGCAGTCAGTGCAGGGAGAAGGGAAAATCCCCGAATCTCCAGGAGCTGCCTGTTCAGGCTCCCTCTTCCACTCTTTCCTCGGGGTTCCTTGAGCTTAACGCCTTCTAACGCCTTGGGATGCAGAATTCCAGCACTGCCAGCAGCTCCTTCCACAAAAAACCAGGCTAGACCTGCTTTCCTCTTCCTGTGCCCACCATGGGGCAAGGTGTCCTCCCACATCGTGAATCCCAGCTGGACAATGGTCACCTAGATCTGGAAAAGGATGATTATTAGGACAAACCTCTCCCTGTGCCACATCCTGGCCTGCCAGCAAGGTCATCACCAGGTTCCCTCACTCCTCACTTTGTGTGGTATTCCAGAGTTTACAGTTGAATACAGGGATCCTCCACAGGGATAATCCAAATATTACCTTATCACCCCGGCCACTGGCATGGCGGTGGTGGAATCTGTCCTTGTACAAGCACATGGTGAGCTCAAGGGCAGAACATCCAGCTCCACAAAAACCAAGCTCACACATTGATCTGCTCCACAGTTTCAGGCTAAATTCCCCCTGGATCCCAGAGAGATGGATTCAGTGATAACACACTGGGATAGTCTCAGCAGTATTACCTAAGATGCCCCTTCATGGTCTGCAGCACTCATTTAAAAGGATATTCACAGTTTAGGACAAACCTCTCCCTGTGCCACATCCTGGCCTGCCAGCAAGGTCATCACCAGGTTCCCTCACTCCTCACTTTGTGTGGTATTCCAGAGTTTACAGTTGAATACAGGGATCCTCCACAGGGATAATCCAAATATTACCTTATCACCCCGGCCACTGGCATGGCGGTGGTGGAATCTGTCCTTGTACAAGCACATGGTGAGCTCAAGGGCAGAACATCCAGCTCCACAAAAACCAAGCTCACACATTGATCTGCTCCACGGTTTCAGGCTAAATTCCCCCTGGATCCCAGAGAGATGGATTCAGTGATAACACACTGGGATAGTCTCAGCAGTATTACCTAAGATGCCCCTTCATGGTCTGCAGCACTCATTTAAAAGGATATTCACAGTTTAGGACAAACCTCTCCCTGTGCCACATCCTGGCCTGCCAGCAAGGTCATCACCAGGTTCTCCCACTCCTCACTTTGTGTGGTATTCCAAAGTCTGTAGTTGAATACAGGGATCCTCCACAGGGATAATCCAAATATTACCTTATCACCCCGGCCACTGGCATGGTGGCGGCAGAATCTGTCCTTGTACAATCACCAGGTCAGCTCAAGGGCAGACCATAAAAACCAAGCTCACACATTGATCTGCTCCACAGTTTCAGGCTAAATTCCCCCTGGATCCCAGAGAGATGGATTCAGTGATAACACACTGGGATAGTCTCAGCAGTATTACCTAAGATGCCAGTTCATGGTCTGCAGCACTCATTTAAAAGGATATTCACAGTTTAGGACAAAACTCTCCCTGTGCCACATCCTGGCCTGCCAGCAAGGTCATCACCAGGTTCTCCCACTCCTCACTTTGTGTGGTATTCCAAAGTCTGTAGTTGAATACAGGGATCCTCCACAGGGATAATCCAAATATTACCTTATCACCCCGGCCACTGGCATGGTGGTGGCAGAATCTGTCCTTGTACAATCACCAGGTCAGCTCAAGGGCAGACCATAAAAACCAAGCTCACACATTGATCTGCTCCACAGTTTCAGGCTAAATTCCCCCTGGATCCCAGAGAGATGGATTCAGTGATAACACACTGGGATAGTCTCAGCAGTATTGCCTAAGATGCCCCTTCATGTCTGCAGCACTCATTTCCCACCCCCTGGCCACGGATTTTCTCTCCTCCCTCCCGCTCTCTGCTCCAGCTGCTGAGGAAACCAACCTTCTGTCTTTTCCTAATGACTCAAGATTTTATCAGCTGTTTTTTGTTACTCCTAAATTATTTATTTTACTGTGATGTGTGAGATCTCTGTCACCCATTTCCTAACTTCTGCGAAGGGTTGGGCTGCGGATGTGCTTATATCCGTGGGCACAGTTCCCATCCTGTGGGCTCTGGAGAAGCTGTCTCTGGCATGGCCTTACACATGGAATTCCGTGATTGCAGCATCCAGCGTGGTGCCAACTCATGCTCTTGGCATTGCCTCCTAATCCTGGAAATTCCTGCTTGCACAACTTGGCTGGAAATGGGTTTATGAATGGGATTATTCCATCTTCTTCTGAAATGATGCTTGGAGTTTTACCTCTAGGTGGTCCCAGTCAGCATCTTCCCTAAGGAATGACCTGCTGGAGGTCTGGGCTTCCAAAGGAGGCAATCCCAGCTTTTCAGCCTGATGTAAATACTGAGTAAGCTACTTGCTGTGAGTAACTCACACTTTCCTCTTCTAATCATCCTGTGGTTTAGATATTTCTTTATTTCCTGTGCCTGTGAGGCACTGTCTCCTTCCCGGCTTATCCTGGTATACGTGGCTTTTTATGGAGTTGGAATTCTCCTTGCTTTACTTCTTTTTTAAAGTCTATTTTCTCTCCTATCTTTCTGATTATGAAATAAAATGGAATATCCTATCCCATGGTAACATCTCTCCATTAAAGTCATTTTTACGTGACTGTGGCCTCAACTTCCTCTTTACACATTTATTAAAATTCCCCTTTGCTTTGTGTACACACTTGGCTGGTTGTGACCGATCACATTTTATTTTTATAGTATTAACTTGTCTTTATTTTTCCTGCTCTGCCTGTGCTTCTCTTAATCTGCCAGCCTGAGAGCCACGAGAACACTCCACTCCTAAATAACAATTCCAAAGGCAAACCAATCCCCTTCAGCAAGATTAATTCCGTTGTACAAATACACCCAGGAACTCGAGTTCTTTTAAACCAACATCATATCTAATGTGTCAAAAGTGGATCAAAATAACCCAGCTAATTGCTCTTAAACATTCCCAGTCATTCTGAGGCTTCAGCAGCTTGTGAATATGAAACACCAATTCCCTGGTATTGACAATAGAACTGATTAATATTCCTCTGATATTTATCTTGCCCAAGAGTAAATATTAAACACCACTCCAGGCACTGTGGAAAAAGTATCAGTGGGAAAACAAATGGAAAATTGTATTTCTTGCCACTTGAAGATGAAAAGGTAAAACAAGAAGTCTTGCAGCTCTCACAAAATAAGTGAGAAAGATTTCTTGTTTCAGTGTGAGGAGTTTTTAAATAGCACCAAAGTGCCTTAGTGGGGTAGGAACTGCTGCACTTAAAGGTGTATATTCGTGAGTTTACGGTTTTAGGCAAACTTTGCACTGTCACAAACCCAGTGTGGCTGATTCAAGTGACAAAACTGGGATCTGCAAAAGCAGGATGGAACTTCAGCCTCTAATTCAGTATCTTGGAACGAGAGGATCTTTAAGGTCCCGTCCAACCCAAGCCTTTCTATGATTCCGTGACCTCAAAATATTCAAATCCAGCCTTAGAAAAAACTGATAATCAAAGGCTTTCCTTGATATCATTGCCACACTGGATTACCTAAAGAAAATTCGGCTCATTTTTAGTTTCCTTCTTTTTTATTCCAGTTTTCCTATTTTTTTTCTCATGTACGCGCTCCCATCCTGGTAGAACACGTGTGGGGTTTGATATCCAGTTGTTTGCAGAGCAGATCCAGGTCTCCTCCAGGAATCCCAGCCCAACGTGAGCAGATTTACAAAGCTCCCAAGCTGGCAGAGTCATTCCAGAAACTCCATTCTCTCTCTTCCCTGAATAGCAGCAGCTGCATCCCATTAAATAAATCAATATCCCAAATTTAGAGCAGGGTGATGAAGCTGTAAGGCTGAATGAATCATCTTTCCCCAAAAGCTGGTGATATAAATTTACCAAAATTTACTGCCTGTGGAATATCCTAGGCTTTGATGCAGGACCCTTCCTGCCAGCACACTCATCCCGGGAAAGGTAATTCCTGAGGAATTCAATATATTTCGATATATTTTCTTTTTTTCCATAACTGCTTTTTACCCAATTATTAAAAAGTTTTCTCCTTACTTGGTTTTGTGTGGTGAAATAATAAAAACACAAATTCCTTCACTGAATTTTAAGGCTGTGAATAACATCAGAGCAGATATTTAATGCTGAATTAACATGAAACCTGTCAGATCTAAAGCAGAGAATTAAGGATTAGGAGCCACTTCTTTCAGAGCTGGACACAGCAAAGTGACTTCAGCCAGAATCAGTGTCATAAAAAACAGAGTTTAAAAACATCCTATAAAAACAAAACAGTTTTTAGGAGTTGGTAACACTTGGAAATGAGCTGGGCTGAGAGTCGTCGTGTCTTAATCCTCAGAAAGTGCTTTATGTACAAGAGTGAAGGCAGAAATTGAAATAAGAGTGCATCCGAAACAATTAAAGCCTGGGTTATTCTGGGAAAAAATGGAAACAATTAAAAGGGAAAGGGAAAGGGAAAAAGAGAAAGGAGAAGGAAAAAGGGAAAAAGGCAAAGGGAAAGGAGAAGGAAAAGGGGAAAAGGGGAAAAGGGAAAGGGAAAAAGGGAAAGGAAAAAGATAAAGGAAGATGAAAAAGGAAAAGGAAAACAGGGAAAGGGAAAGGAAAAGGGAAAGGAAAAATGAAAAGGAAGATTAAAAGGAAAAGAAAAAAGGGAAAAGGAGAAGGAAAAGGGGAAAAGGGAAAGGGAAAAGGAAGAGAAAAGGGAAAAGGAGTGGGATGAACTCAAGCAATGGTGTTAATGAACCAACCCCAACACATTCAGTTCCCATTAACAGCTTCTCAGAAATGACCTTTCCTCACCACTCAGGATTTTTTTCCAGGAATGTGTCCAGGCCAAAGCCTTATAATACTGGGATTACTCTCCTTCCTAGAAACATCTACATCAACGATTTCCATGTTTTAACTTGCACATACTCACTTTTTAATTTATCTCAGCTGCACCACGGCTTTCTATCTAAGACTTTCTATTTGCTTTACTCTCAGTAAGTGTTTCTTTCATGAAGAATGGACTGTATAAAATAATTCTGGGGAATCAAAAAAAAAAGGGGGGGGGGGAAATGTCAAAATTGCTTTCAAAAAATCATTTCTAGAGGCTAAGGGACCTATATATTCCCAAAAATATTATTTTGGTAACCTTCACTTAGAGTTATATTCCTTCAGAAATCCTGCTGACTACGAAGTTTTGCAAGAAATAGAAAAGATCTTTTTTCTCATAGGATCATGGAATCCCAGTCTGGTTTGGGTTGGAAGGGACCTTAAAACCCATCCCAATCCACCCCTGCCATGGGCAGGGACACCTCCCACTATCCCAGGCTGCTCCAACCTGGCCTTGGACACTGCCAGGGATCCAGGGGCAGCCACAGCTTCTCTGGGCACCCTATGCCAGGGCCTCCCCACCCTCATAGCCAGGAATTCCTTCCCAATATCCCACTATCCCAGCCCTCTGGCAGTGAGAAGCCATTCCCCCTTGTCCCATAGAACATCACTTTTATCAGGCACATCTCCACACCTGCTCTCTTGCTTTCCCTGCCCTCTCATTTACATTTTCTCAGCACAAAACGGGCTGCACTTGGAATTCATACTGCCTCAATAAACCAGCAACCCTCCCTGCTTTTTGAAACAAGTATTTCATTAACATGCAGTGATTTTCCAAAGGACGTGAATGGGATTCAGGCCTGCCAATGTGCATCTCAGATGATTCTTTCTGCACTGTTTGCTTTCAGCAGCCATGCTGGGACTAATTCGTGGCCCAGGGCATTGCCTCATAGCGCTGCTTCCCGGGACACACAGCCCAAGGAAGCTGGAACATCCCCAACTCCTGCTGGACACGTTTCAGAATCCTTCCTGGGAGGGATGGAGATCGGTAGAGAGCATTCATTTCATCCTTCTGCTTGTGTTGGGAAGGGAATTGAACGTTTACGTGAGGCAGGTATTTCACACCTAAACTCAAGGTGCTGGATGGCCCTCGTCAGGTCTATTTTCCTCCTTTGCCTTGCTAGAAAAAAAAGGGTTGAAAAAAGGATTGGGTTTGTGCTGCCTACAACGTTGGCCCCTTGAAACATGATCTGGAACCTGTGCTGGACTCCCCTATCCCTCATCAGGGAAGACTGAAGCCCTGTCACCCTGAACTAATTCTTCACCCACACTGAGGTGGGCCTGCTGCACATCACCCCCCTGGGACTGGCACGGCATGAGCTGGAGTGGAGAAACGAGCCAGCTCAACCCACCTTTAGTCAGGGTTAATTTTGAAGCTGGTTCATTTCCCAGTCTGGATTGGCACGTGGCTGCATGAACACTCAGGAGGCAGGAGAAACAGGGAATT
The DNA here is from genome assembly GCA_013397775.1 of Eulacestoma nigropectus. Taxonomy (NCBI): domain Eukaryota; kingdom Metazoa; phylum Chordata; class Aves; order Passeriformes; genus Eulacestoma; species Eulacestoma nigropectus. Next base: position 18,654 of record VZTE01004783.1, read on the forward strand.
GAAGGAGAGGACAACATCTTGAGGGATCCACGTGTTCTTGGTGTCTCGTTGACATCAGGGTCTGATAACTACAGATTTCGGTGTCTCAGCAGTGAGATCCGGAACTCTGGATGAATTTTGATGCTGCTTTTGGAAGATATCACCCTCAGATCCTGGGAACACAATAAATGTAAGATCCCAATCTGTTCCTCAACACTGCAACAGCACCAAGGACAGAAAGATTTCTTTGTTTGCCTGAGGTTTGTAGGGTCTTTTTCACAGTAATTTAGTAGGGATTCCTGAGAATGGGAGGTGGTACAGCAGCCACCATCATTGTGTCCTGCTTGTGTGATAACATGCAGGTCCTTAAAGAAGAACCTGGAAATTTATTTCCTCTTTCCCAGACGCTAATAAATTACAAAAGCATGGACCGTTTTCCAGACTCTGGAAATCCTGGAGGCAAGCAGGGAAGACACCACTAATTCCCAGGCACCTGATTTCCATTTACCTCCCTCTTTCAATCTGTTGTAACTTCAAAAGAACTCAAATTTTCTCCCTCTGAGGGTAATGCCACGAGATTGCATTGAGCTATTCTCAAATAGTCTTGGTATCAACAAAAGGTACCTTATGGCTGTGAAACTTCCTCCAGCTTAATCAGAATATTTCTTGTTGTAGATGAGCCCTAATCATTATTTTCTTTTCAAGTTTCCAGTTCAGCTTCCTGGGTTCGTCCAGAGTGTTTCAGGCTCCTGAAGAGCAAGTCTGGAATCAATGCAGGCTGCTCAGAGAGTTGTAAAGCTTCTTCTACTCCACGCTATATTTTATTCCTCGATTTTCCCCTTTAGCCAAGCTCCTCAGAGTTACGAAATCCACGCTTTGCCCTTTACTCTGCTTCACATGTGGTTAACACCGTGAATCCACAACACCCAGAAATCCATTAAGATATCAACTCCAAGTCAACCCCATTTCACTTAAGGAACTTGGCCCAGGTCAGCACCTCCAATAAATTTCCTTTACCAAACAAGCACAAACACATTGTTCAGCTCAAATCCCAAAGCAGGCCGTGGAACCAGACTGACGTTGCTCATTCCCTGGAGTTTGGGGAAATAAAGCTCCTTCAGATCCCAACATGACCACGGTCACTGGAGAGCAGCCCACCACTGACATTTGAATCTGAGAATCTGCTGGACTTAGGTCATCACAGAACCACCTCCTCCTCCCTGGCTACTCCAGCAAACCTCTCCCTTTTACTCATTAGTAACCAACTTTATGTTTATAAAGCAATAGTAAACACTGTTAGCCATTGTCAAGGCAGAAAATAATAATAAAAATAATAACAATAAACCTTCAAATACAGGGTCAGAGTTTCATCCCCTTATCTGAAATAACAGATACGGACTTTTGAAGCTGCCGTAACAATCATCCTGTGGGTAAAACTCCCAGTGAATTCAGTGGCACGGGGTGATCACTATCCAAGCAGGGGGCAATCCAAGATTCCCCCAAAATCCTGAAACCTCTAATCTGGCTGCTCCAGCACAGACCTCCTCGCGTGTGCACACAGAGCCCAACCAATTCCACCGCAGCGCTTGGTTGTTATCCAGCTCCGTCTGCTTTTTCTCCAAAAGTAGAGTCCACATCTGCTAAGTGACAAAGTCAGAGGTTGCTCTTCCCCCAGCTATTAGGCATATTTTGAATTTTTGAGGATTAATTCCTTGAACAGTCAGCGCTGTTTGACTGCAACCCATACAAAATCCTTTGGCCAATGAGTACAAGTCTGTTTGCAGTTTTGAGGGTAACACTTGAAAGACCAGTCAGCTTAGTTTGAAAGGAAACTTGAAATTAACAGAATTCTTTTTTTTCTTGGTCTAAGATATAGACTTTTTCCTTTAATTATCTATGTGGAATCATGGAATGGTTTGGATTGGAAGGGACTTAAAGATCCCGTTCCACCCCTTGCCATGGGCAGGGACACCTCCCACTGTCCCAGGCTGCTCCAAGCCCTGTCCAACCTTGGACACTTCCAGGGATCCAGGGGCAGCCACAGCTTCTCTGGGCACCCTGTGCCAGCCCCTCCCCATCCTCCCAGCCAGGAATTCCTTCCCAATATCCCATCTAACCCTGCAGAAGCCATTCCCTGTGTCCTGTCCCTCCAACCCTTGTCCAAAGCCCCCTCTCCAGCGTTTTACTCTCCCTTGGATGAGAACCCAGCGCTTTCTCTTCCTCAAAATGATCACCACTGAAATCAAAGTGGGTTTATTTTTCCCAGAAACCTCTTTAAGGGTCACATTTCAGTGCCAAGCTGACACTCGGTGTGGATGCTGAAGGCTCGGTCGCTGAGAGATTTTCCAGCTTTCTGCCAGCGTCCGTGTGAAAGTCCTTGCTTCCACACAAGATGCTGGCCGAAAACAGTCGAGAGGTTTTTGTAAACCAATCCCTTTATCTTGCAGGTGCAAGATGGTTATTGTCACTGACCGAAGAAATATTTTGAAATGGGTGTTGTAGAGTTCAGCCAATCATTCTGAGAGGTGGATGGTCAAAGAACCAATAACCTTATGGCATTCGAGCGAACTAAGATATATAAACGAGCCTGTAGATTAATAAATAATTCCATTCCATTCCACTTCTTCCTGGATCGAGCCTATGTCCTTTTTTTCTCCGTCCCCGGTACAGCAGCGACAACTCGGTTCTCCAGAATTCTTTTAAACATTAATTTCTTGGAATGCGCCATCTCCATCCGCAAGGGCTCTTTCTGTCACGGGACGCTTTTTTGCCACAGAAGGAAACCGCATTCCTTATAATACGCACACGTAATTCCAGAGAATTACAACTAAACAAATACGCAAACAAATCCAGCAGAGTCCGCTGGAGGACGCCAAGTTTGTGTCGCCGGATTTCACAGCCGGGACGGGCGAGCAGCGCCTCCGCGGTGAGGCGATGGCCGCCCCCACGCCCGCCCTGAGGGCGCTGCTCCAGCGCCCTCTCCCAGCCCACCGCTCCCCGCCCCTTCCCGGGATTTCCCCGTTTCCTCCACACTGGTGCCCGTGAGCCTCATCAGGGCTCAGCTGAGGGGCGGCGGAGCCGGAGCCTCCTCCCTCAGGGCACACGGAGGCAGCGGGAGGCACCCGGGTGCCTCGGCGGGGCCCCCCGTGCGTCCCCCGGGCGTGTGAGGGGGCCGGCCGGGCTGCGGCCCCTCCTCCGCGGGCGGGAAAGCGAAAGCGAAAGGCGGCTCCGGGAGCGGTCTGGAGGTCTCTGAGGAGCCGCCGGGAGCTGCGGGAGCGCCGGGTCGCGCCCCCAGCCTGGCCCCGGCCGTCTCCGTCGGTCCCGCCCGGGAGGTGAGCGGTGAGGGAGGCCCTCGGACTCCCTCCGGGAGTCGCGGATAAACCAAGGGAAGCTTTTGTTCATTTATGCTTTCACTTTCCTTTTTTTTTTTTTTTTTTTTTTTTTCCGGGAAACTGCACGGAAGTCTCCGAATTTTGGCTGCGTGATCCAAACCAGAAAGGGATTCCGGGATCCGCAAGCTCAGTTTCAAGCCTCGGAGTGAAACAGGTTCGGCGGTGTCGGGTCAGAACCAAGGTGAGGATTCCCAGGTGAGAGGGTCAGAACTGCCCGGATGGGTCGGGAATTTGGGCTGCTCCTGCTGGGGTCTCGTGGTCAGAGAGTGTCTGACCTGTTCCTTCTTATCTGCCTCCATAAAATGCTGTGGCAACAGATTCCAGCTTTTAAATTATCTGCTGTGTAAAAGTGTTTTCATTTGCGCTAAACGGGTTTCATAGAATCCCTGAATGGTTTGGGGTGGAAGGGACCTTAAAACTCATCCAGTCCCACCCCTGCCATGGGCAGGGACACCTCCCACCATCCCAGGGTGCTCCAGCCTGGCCCTGGGCACTGCCAGGGATCCAGGGGCAGCCACAGCTTCTCTGGGCACCCTGTGCCAGGGCCTCCCCACCCTCCCAGCCAGGAATTCCTTCCCAATATCCCACCCATCCCTGCCCTCTGGCAGTGGGAAGCCATTCCCTGTGTCCTGTCCCTCCATCCCTTGTCCCCAGTCCCTCTCCAGCTCTCCTGGAGCCGCTTCAGACCCTGGAAGGGGCTCTGAGGTCCCCTTTTCTCCAGGCTCTCAAGCACAGAACATACAGGCTGTTCCCATGTGTGTAACAGCACGAAAGTAGCATAAAGGTAGGTACAGAACTATCAGAACAGCAAAGCTGAGTTGTGCACTGCAGAATTCCTCACATCTGTCTCCAGCTTTTATTTCCTAGTAAGGAAGGAGGCTTCAGATATCCAATATCTACCACTTTTGCCTATAAACTGATACATTTATGTTTAAAAATTCTTTCTGTTCAGCACAGCTTCTGGTATCCCTGATATTGTGTCACAAAAAAAAAATCCCCAAACAATACACACAGTTGTCAATTTTTTCCCGTTCCCTCAGGTTTCAATGGATTTTAGAAGTCCCCCATTATCTCTACAAGACAATGGTTTTGTAAGTATTTCCTGAATGTGCTGCCTGGGAGTAAAATCTGTATTTGACAGTTGTATCTCTGAGTGAAGGTTTGTGCTACCACTGCTTCTGCTTGTCTCACCTTCTTCCACCCTTTAATACTTGGGACATTCCTGTTTCCATAGGGAGAATCCCATTCCCAAGGCTCTGCATTACAGATCCTCTTAGAGCATCCTGTCCTGCCTCTCTTGCTCATCTGTCTTTGTGGAGGTTTTTTAGGGGAATTTCCTTTTTCCTGGGCTTCAGCTCCAGCAGTGCACAAGTGGTTTGGGATGGGGCTTTCCGTGGTGTTTCTTATGTTTTCCTGGTTACTTTTTTCCTTTTTTCAGGTTGGAAACTGTTGTGTGAGACCATTTTCTTAGTGAAAAACAGGCATCCCTTTTCTTATTATCTTCCAGCTGTTGGCACGTGCATCCTTCTGCTTTCCTGCACTCAGTCCCTGGAGTGAAGGAATATTTTTCCCATTTTAACTAAGACACAGATGGGTATTTCCCTGTTGCTTAATTTGAAACTGGAAGAAATACTTTGTATTTTATTGTTTTTAGGAAGTAGCCAGCAATTACCAAGAGAATTGACAAGATTGTCTAATTTAGACCTTTTCCATGCCTAAGTTTCATGGTTCCCATTCAAGCTTTATGTAATCTTGAGTCAAAGGGAGGGAATGTTTCAGCAGCTCTCTGGATATTTTTTATTTTACTTTCTGCAGAATATTGCAGTCATAGAAACAGAACAGAGATTTTCTGTCTCCTTGGGCTTTATCCAGTTGCAGTTTCCCTGCCCTTGTGAAGTTCTGCCCTGAATTTCAATTCTGAAATGGTTCTTTTATCACCTTCCTTGATATTACCTTTTATTATCCAATCTCCCCGAGCTTGGAAGCTCAAAATCCCATTTTCACATTTATTTTTTTTTTATTGATGCCTTCTCCTGGAGGAACTGCTGAGAAAGCACATGTGGGTTGGAGGGGCTTAGTTCTGTGTGGAAGAACATGGAGACAACTTTGATTTATTATTTAGCTAAATATTAGCCCATGGATTTTAGCAGCTGGATAATTAGCAAATAATAATGGCTGGTCAGTAATTCACATTTTTGTGGATTTTTGTCCTGTCCAGCCATTAAAGTAATCCAATGACTTCACCTAAGTGAATGATTTTTTAGGTTTTTTTTTAAACTTTTTAATTTTTTAAAGAATTTTTTGGAATTGTTTGAGGTGTCTCAGTTGTTGCCCAACAGAGGAGAAAACCAATGTGTTCCTCTTCTCTCTGCAGAGTGTAGTACCCACTGATCCCTTTGGGACATCCCAGGAAGAGATGGAAAGACTTAAGGAAGAGCTGAAGATGTGGAAGGCAAGTTCTGTAAAGCACATGGGATCATGGAAAGTTGCTGAAAGATAAAGATCAGTCCATCCTTCTAAAACCAGATCAACTCCCCCACGTTTGTAACATGTTGAGCTTGTTCTCTGTTCTTCAGTGTGTCAAAGTGCTTGTGTTGCTCTCAGTAAATTTAATATTTACCCAAAGTGTTAAAAATCAATACATATAAAGGGCTTACTCAAGGTTTTGTTTGTTCCTGTAGAAATAAATTTGAAAAAAATTGAAAATCTGTTTCTTTTTGCTATCTAGAAAAGAGTTGAAGAGGCTGAAGAGGTAAAAGCTTACCTTCTTGTCTCCAAAGCCAGTGCTGATAGAGAGTATGCTAGAGAAGAGAAGAAGCTGACACAGGTGAAGGAGCAAGAGAAACAGCATAAGGACAGAATTACCAGCTTTGAGGTATGGAGAAGGCTGGCAGTGTTTGGGGGGTTGGGGAGGAGGAGTGGATTAGGAAAATGGGAGGAATATTTCCAGTTTCAATGGCTTTACCAGTGTGCAGACTGTGCTGGTAGAATGTTCTACCCATTTCTTTCTGCACGGCAAAGAAACAGTGCAATAAACCAAGTCTGTTTTGGGATGAAAGCTGACAAAATCAGTCTTCCTCTTCCAAGGCTCTCCCCTACAGATGAGCTTAGGGCTGTGTGATGTGGATGAAGCTCAGTGGGTTGATTCCACTGTTTTGCCAACTCCCTGTTCTATGAGAGGTCACAGCACTCAAGGGATCAGCATTTCTTAAGTGCCAATGAGCTGGGCAAGAGCCAGGGGCTGTTTGAAGAGGGTTTTTCCTTCTAGAACTGCTTGGTTCCAGAACCCACTGGTTCATTCCCTCAGTATTCCATGTGCAGTAACAGGAGAAGGTTCCACAGGCTGCCAAGGAGGTGCTTTCAGTGAGGTTTGGTAAATCACTGATGAGAAATTATGGCTTCAAGCTATTAAAATATAATTAACAACTTAAACACACTCAGGCTGGGGAGAGATTTTCTGAAAGCTGATTTTGGTCCTTTAATCATAAATGTTTGGATTTTATACCCAGGAAAGGTTATTATTAAATCAGGCTTTTGCCTTCAGCTGATGGGAACTGGTCTAAGAGTCTCCAGTGGTTGCTGACTTTACAGGAGCCACCTTCTAATTGTGGCTGGCTGGAGCTGACCATATCTGCTCTGTTTCCTTCTCATTGCTGTGTTCCCTGTCCAAGAAATCCTGGATTTAGTTGCAGGGGCCTTGTGTCCCAGCAGGATTCATTGTTGTGGAGGAATTACGGAGCAGACAGGGGGAAGGAGAGGAACATGAAGAGGGAAGAGCAGCAGCATGGCAGAAACTGCCCAGATTTTGCTGAAATATATTTCTGAATATATTCTGCTGAAAATATATTCTGCTGAATAATGTTTCTGTCTTTTATTTAAGAGTTTAATTTTACATTTAATATTTTTGCCCTGTAGCAGGAACTCTTTCTGCTAAACCAAGAAAACACGGAGCTGGAGGGAGAGATTAAAAAGCTCAAAGAAGACCTGGAAAAATACAGTTCCCCGGATAATCCACTAAAAGAGGTGAAATATTTGGAAATTTGTCTTTTAGGAGGGCAGATTTTTCTTTTCAGAGAATGGTTTGGGTTAAAAGTGACCTTAAATCCCATCTCATTCCAACCCCAGGGACTCCTTCCACTATCCCAGTTGTCCAACCTGGCCTTGGACACTTCCAGGGATGGGGCAGCCACAGCTTCTCTGGGAAACCTGGGCCTCCCCACTGAATTTGTCCCTCCTAGACTGTTGGGGCCACTTGTTCAGCATTTGAACCTCTACTAATTTCAATCTAAAATAAACCTGAAAGTTTCATTTTCTTATTTTCCCTGGCAAGACAATTTGAAGCAGGCTGAGGATATGGAAATAAATACAAGAGGTACTGAAAGCATGAGAGGAATGAAGAGAAGCAGAAATTTTTGAAATGGTAGACACTGGAATAAAAAAATACTCGTAGCACTGGTAATTTTCAAGATTTCTTTTTCCTATGTCAATTCTAAAGTTTGCGATTAAAAAGAAGGTGGCAGAAATGAAATTGAAGTTCACTCACCTGGAAGACATAAAGGATGATTGGGGAGATATGGACACTCACTGTGTTTTTGGGGCAGCTGCAAAAATCCCCTTCAGGCTCAATCAGAACCAGGCTCTGCTGACTTTTGAAGATGAAGAAGGTAGGATGTATATTTTAATTACAAAATTCATGTCTGATGTGTTTCACCTGGTAGTGGTGTGGTTTTCACCCAAGGGTATTTTGAAAGGAATGGGGAAAATCTTGTGTTAATATTTTATACAATAAGAGCATCTTTTGACAGCATAAAAGTTTTACTGTTCCCACTCAAAATCTCTTTTTAATATACATTATTCATAATAAATTTGTTATATTTCTTTTGTTAATTATATTTATTGTTCATTATTATTGTTATTATTATAGATATTATCATATTTTGCCTGTTATTATATTTTGCCTATAACCACTGAGATTTTATGGAACTAGACATGTCTGAAGACATGGATGCTTGAGATCTGGTTGCCTAATTAATATTTATGTCTCCTTTACTGATGCAAAAGGAGATTTTTTGAGAGACTGGGGAATAGTTTTGCGTTTACAATGATTAGACAAAGCTTTTCATATCTGATTTCCCTCAGTTGCCCAGAGACTGACAAAGATGAGCAAGCTCTCTGTGAACCTGGACAAGAGAACAGCAAATGTGGCAGTGAGGCCTTTTGAACTTGACGTGGGATTCCAGTTTGAGGTAAACAACTGAAATATAAAAATATGGGTTCTTAAAAAGCTTTAGGTTCTTTTTTTTTTGGTGTGTTTTCAGTCACAAAGTGCACAAAAATTTGGTATTTTTAGCTCCATGTCACTGTCTCTGGAGAGAAAATCAACGTTTCAGAAATACCTGAGCTTCCCATTCCTAAAGATTGGATGAGAGACAAACTCGAGCTGAATTTCTACAAAACTGAGCAAGGAGGAGGAGGAGAAATAGAAAATGTGACCTACGACAAGGAGTCTGGGACAGCTGTCATCACATTCCTCAAACCTGGAGGTAGAGTCTGGAATATTTTCTTACCCAAATTCAGGCCAAATTGTCCATCCTGGGTTTCATTCTGGGGTAGCCACTGAGTGTTGCGAGCTCTTCCCACGGGCAGTTCGTGGATCCCTCAGAGATGTGGGTAAATAAAGCAGCTTTTCATTACATCCCTTTGAGCAAACATAACCTGCTCACGGTTCGTGAGCTTTGCTTCTTTCAGAACTTCTTCAAAAACCCTATTTTTTTTTTCCTTTGCATTGCCAGACACTCATATTGCAAAAAGAAAATCAGGGAAATGTGTTTGATTTCAGCTCCTGTTGCACAACAGTGAAGTCAGACAGGCATTCCTGTTGCCCAACTGGATGGAATTCCATGATCACTGGAGCCACATCCACTTAGAGCAGCTGCTTTAGATTTATTTCAGAAGCTTTTGTGGGCATTTAATGATTTTTAGGAAGCATTTTGCTTTTTTTTTTTTTTTGGGAGTGCCAAATAAACTTCTTGCAGAATGCACATGGAAGAATCTTCCACGTCTGCCGTCCTACATTAGTTTCTACATCCAGAAAGATGAGTCTGGTCTTTGAAATGTTTATAAAATACTGCTTAAATTATATAAAATAATCAACTCTTTTTTTTTTGTCATTCTCCATTGCAGCAAGCAACAACTTTGTGGGATGTACTAAATACCCTTTCTGTGCAGAGGGAAGGTGCTTCAAGCTTTCTGTCTCCCCACATTTTGGTTTTCACTTGAGGAAGTTTCAGGTAAAAGAATCTACTCCAGGCTGATAGAACATAGATAAGTGGGAGATAGAATGGGCAGAATGTTCAGTCCTGAGCCCTGCCGAGGCTTTTGTGTGAACTCAACAGCAAGTGAGGGTGTGAAATAGGCTGATGAGCTCATGTGTTGCAGTGTGGAAGATGTCATTTATTTTTAAAGGGTGTGCTTGTCTTTCCTTGATTGAATTATCTCAGCACTCCCCACATGGCTGTGTAGGACAGGAGGGAGCTGTTTGGGAAGGAGGTTGTTAATCACAAAGTTCTCCAAGTCACAAAGCTCTGTGAGGCTGATCCCTGACCAGGATCCCTTGTAGAGACCCAGCAAATGAAACATTGCTCATTCATTCACTGATTTCATTCCTTCATTCAGCCCAAATAATGACTCTCTCACACAGAGCTTGCTCCTCATGTTCTCATCTCCCTCCAGCTGTCTGCTGCTTATGAACAGATGGTAATCAAGTCAGTATTGTGTATATAATCAGGCCTTTGTAATTAAGGCACGGGCTGGAGCATGTGCAGGATTCTCTGCAGGTGTGGGACGTGTGCTGGCAGGGATCTTTATGGAGTGGTGCTGTCTGGAGCCATCAGAGATCCCCAGATCCAGTGTGTGGGTGCATTAAGGAGTGCAGGACACACCAGTTTAGGAGTCCAGATGCACTGGGCTCAGAATCATGGAATCACAGAATCTCCTGAGCTGGGAGGGACCCACAGGATCATGGATCCAACCCCTGGCCCTGCACAGGCACCCCAACAATCCCACCCTGGGCATCCCTGGCAACGGTGTCCAAACGCTCCTGGGGCTCTTGGGAATGTGCCCATTCCCTGGGGAGCCTGGGCAGTGCCCAGCACCCTCTGAGGGAAGAACCTTTTCCTGAAATCCAACCTGAGCCTGGCCTGGCACAGCTCCAGCTGTTCTTCCTCTGCTCCCAGAGGGCACAGATTGGAGCTGCCCCTTGGGAGGAAGCTCCAGACTGGGATGAGTCTCCCCTCACTCTCCCTCAACAAACCAAGTGCCCTCGGCTGCTCCTCCATGGCCCCTCCAGACCCTTCATAGCAGTGTAAGAGTCCAGAATTCCTGCTATTTCCAGTGAAATTTCCACTGTCTAAAGTCTTAACCTTATCAAAGATCCCAGCCATACCTGAGCACGGCGTTTCATTCCCATCTCTCTCAGTTCCTTTGAATGCACAGCTGCTGTACAACCCAAGTGTGTTCTTCCCTGCACAGCCATACTGTGGGGTTTCCAAGAAGACCATTCTGCTGAAAGGAATCCCAATCCCAGAGGTGGAAGAGGATGAAGAAAGTGTGCAGGACATGATTGAAATCCACTTCCAAAAGCCGAGTAACGGCGGTGGGGAGATAGAGAAAATCAAATACATCTCCAAAGAAGCAGCCTATGTTTGTTTTGAGGAGGATACTGAGAATGCCACCGTGGAAATCACAGGGAACTCGTGAAGTTCTGAGGTTTTGTTCCTCAGAGGCACAGGAATTTAGGTAGATAATTGTGCTCTAATGTTCTGAAATTGATGTTGTACAAGAGGAACTCCTGCCTTTCTGATTTGTCTCATGGCACTGACTTTGCACAGCAAAGCAAAACTCCCTGCTTGTGTTCCAGGTTAAAGGCACAGACAAAGCCTTCAGCAGCCCTTGAAACATAATCTAAGATTTTCTGCAACTTTGCATATTTTATACCTTGCAGATTTTAAAGTACTCCAGAGTGGGATGAGTGTGTTATTTCTTACATTTTGGATACAAAAGCCACATTTAATCCCAATCCAAAGCCTCCTCACAGTCCTGCTCTGTTGAAGTGCCAGAGCTTCAGAAGGTGGCTCTGACACGACTCCAGTCCTGCTGAGGTTGCTCACTGCCACCAAACTCAAATACCTGAAAGAATCCTGTCATTTCATAAACCCCACATCATCAAATCAGTGATAGAATTAAAATAGAAAATGGGAGATGCAAAACCAAGAGATTGCACTTAAGAAATGCCATGGCATTTGCTGCCTTTAGCTGTTGAGCTTCTGCCTGTTCATAGCCTGCTTTATTGCTGGGTTTTAATATTTGTTTCTGCAGTTAAATTTTTCCTCATTTTTCTTCATGATTTTGGTTATTTTAAACCATTGAAGTCAAGGATTGAGCTGATGCTTTGTCTGGTTTTGTAATTTGTTTGGAAGAGCCCTGAGGGATCTGGTGATGAAGTGGTGCTGGGAGGGCTTGGAGAGAGTTCTTTTCCAAGGAGGAATGTTTCTCCTTTTCTGCTGTCTTCCTTGGAAAATAAATCCTCCTCTGACTTTGCACTTTTGCCACCCTTGGGGACTGAAATAGTTTGGCCCCAACAATCTTAACTCCAAACCAACATGAGCCTGACACTGAAAATAATTTCAGGGTATTTGATGCCTTGATATGCAGGAAAAGGACAGTGCACTGAGAAGAGCACTGCAAAAATACCTCAGGGATTATTATTCCAGACAAACTGGTAACTGGCAATGGATAAAGTTGAATTTGGAAAATTAAAATGCTGCAAGCACCACGGCTTATTTGGAATTTGCTGTCGAGTGAGATCCATGTGACTGTAGCACCTCTTACTGTTTAGGGCGTGCAAAGGCATGGATTGATGACCTGACCATTGTGAATTAATAATAATTAATTCAAACAAAGTCGTTTATGAAGAATTTATGGAGATTGTGCACTTTTGCACTCTCAAAATCTTGGTAAGACCAGGCACCCTAAAAAGAAAGGGGGAAAAACCTGAAAAAGGTAAAAAATGTCATGAACTTCAACTGTATCTCACTGATAAATACTGGGAAGTAAATCCTTAAAAAGGAAAAAGCTTAAAATTCTCATGAAGTGTCACAGTGTACGGGAGTAGTGAGAAACTGCAGGTTTTAAAGCACAGAAAATAAATCAGACTTTTACATTTTTAAGACAATGTCTGTAAATGTCTTGCTTTTGTCCCTGATGAATGATGGCTTGTGATGATTACCCTGTTAAATTTTAAAGCAGCACTGGTGCTTTAAAGGCTGCAGACTGGTTTTAATGATGAAAAATAAAAATACAGTGTCACTGATGTGTCTATAAATGTCAATATCCTTTTTCCTCCCCGCTGGGGTGACTTTCTGTCGGGCTGGGAGGTTTCTATTCCCACATTCCACACACAGACATTTCCCAGCTGCAGCTTTCACCCAACCCTCGGTGTTGAGTCAAAGCTGGGGCTGTTTGGGGCCATGGCAGCCGTGCAAGCGCAGCCTTTGGGGTGCCATGGGTGTGCTGTGCCATGCGTGTCCCTGGCCATGTGGGATATTGGGAAGGAATTCCTGGCTGGGAGGGTGGGGAGGGGCTGGCACAGGGTGCCCAGAGAAGCTGTGGCTGCCCCTGGATCCCTGGGAGTGTTCCCTGTCCGTGCGTGTCCCTGTCCATGCATGTCCCATTCCATGCGTGTCCCTCTCCATGCATGTCCCATTCCATGCGTGTCCTCTCCATGCATGTCTCGTTCCATGCCCGTCCCTCTCCATGCCCGTCCCTCTCCATGCATGTCCCGTTCCATGCCCGTCCCTCTCCATGCCCGTCCCTCTCCATGCATGTCCCTCTCCATGCCCGTCCCTCTCCATGCGCGTCGCTGTCCATGCCCGTCCCTCTCCATGCATGTCCCTCTCCATGCCCGTCCCTCTCCATGCGCGTCCCTCTCCATGCCCGTCCCTCTCCATGCCCGTCCCTCTCCATGCGTGTCCCTCTCCACGCCCGTCCCTCTCCATGCGTGTCCCATTCCATGCGTGTCCCTCTCCATGCGTGTCCCGTTCCATGCCCGTCCCTCTCCATGCATGTCCCGTTCCATGCCCGTCCCTCTCCATGCCCGTCCCTCTCCATGCGCGTCCCTCTCCATCCGTGTCCCGTTCCACGCACGTCCCTGTGTGTCCCTGCGCATCCCAGGGCCCCGTGCCCGTTCCCAGCCCCGCAGGCGCTGCCGGCATTCCCGGCCCCGGCAGTTCCAGGCGGGAAGGGCGGGTCTGTGTCCCTGCGGGGCTGCCGGCGGCCGGAGGGGCGGTCCCGCCGCTTCCCCGGCGCTTTCGCTTTCGTTTCCCCGTCGGGCCGCGCTCGCTCCCGGCGCTTCCCGGTGGGATCCCATCGCCGTGGGATCCCCATCCCAGCGGGATCCGCTTCCCGGTGGGATCCCATCGCCGTGGGATCCCCATCCCAGCGGGATTCTCTTCCCGGTGGGATCCCGATCCCGATCCCGTTGGAGCGGCGGCCATGGCAAGTGCCGGCGCCCGGGGTGAGCGGGGGCCGCGCACGGCGAGGGGCAGGGCCGGGAGGAGCTGGGGGAAAAGCGCAGGAAAACGGTGGGAAGGGAGCTGGAGAGGGACTGGGGACAAGGCATGGAGGGCCAGGACACAGGGAAGGGCTTCCCACTGCCAGAGGGCAGGGATGGGTGGGATATTGGGAAGGAATTCCTGGCTGGGAGGGTGGGGAGGGGCTGGGCTGGAATTCCCAGAGAAGCTGTGGCTGCCCCTGGATCCCTGGCAGTGCCCAAGGCCAGGCTGGACACTGGGGCTTGGAGCAAGCTGGGGTAGTGNAGCAGGCTGGGGTAGTGGAAGCGGTTCCTGCCCATGCAAGGGCGGCACTGGATGAGCTTTAAGATCCCTCCCAGCCCAAACCAGTCTGGGATTTGCCAGAAGCCCCAGCAGGACCCCGTTGTCACCGGTTACGGGCACGACAGAGCCGCTGCCCCATCCCTCCCTCCCTCCCTCCTTCCCTCCCTGCCTGGGAGCAGCTGCTCGGCACAGACGCGTCTCGGGAGTGATTCAGCACAAACTGTGTGTTCGTGGTTGTTTTTTTTTTTCCCCCCTAACCCCACTAGCAGGCCCGAGTGTTGCTCCCAAACACCAGCTGGGAAGGTGTGAGGGCTGTCTGGCAGCTGAGCGCTCCGGCTGTGCCAGGCGTGAGAAAATCCCGCCTGCATCTTGGAAGCGCCCTGTTTGTATTCCCTGCGTGCTGCCTCCTTAGAGCGGGGACTGGCTCTCACGCGAGCTTCACTGCCGGGGTAATTGGCTAATGTAATTAATTAAAGCTCCTGGCTCTCGAAATTTGGTGGGGGATAAAAAGAGGTTGCAGAGCCTCGCTGGATTTGTCTCCGGAGCCGTGGTGGTCCCCAGGATTTTGGCCAGACATCATCCCTTCAGCAGCACATTCTGCTCTGGAGCTGGAGCTGGGATCATGTTTTAGGCAGCCCAGGCCCAGGAAAAAAAACTTAAGAGAAGTTGAAAGAATTCAGATGGAGTGACTGACCTCAAGCACAGTTACTGACAGCTCGTTCCCACGAACGCTGCCATGCAGACAAACTAAATTTATCTCCTTTCTTCCAAAAAGTCAATGAGCTGTTACTAAATTTAGTCAGTGTTCCACAATTTGCAGTGATTTTGCTGTGATATTCCCAGTGAAATGCTACTGTTTATGTCCGTGTAATAAGAATGGAAAGAAAATCTGCTCTTCCTAACAAGACGTGGATGCAAATCCTGTTTGGGATGGGGTTTGTGATTGCTGCTGGGGCTTTGGCTCTGATGGAAATCGTGTGTGTGGTTGGTTGGTTCATGCGCTGCGAGTCTGGGCTGGCTGGGATTATGTTTTCCAGATTTAACAAGGTTATCCACGTAATAAATGGAGAGACCTGAGTCAGAGCACAGCCCTAGATCCCGGCTCTCCTGGATTTAACAAGGAATCTGCCCCTTCCACTCTGCAAGGAATCCTTGCTGAGCACCACATGCAGTTACAATTTTTCATTCTCTTCTTATTTTGAATATTAGAATCAGAGGAAACAACATTATCAGTGGGACACTGGGCCTTCCAGTTGAGAAACTTAAATTTAGTGCTCAATTTTACCGCTTTAAGAAGATACTGAGAGGGTGTAAACGACCTTTAAAGCCATTTTTTAGTGCACTGTAATGTGGGTGCCTGAGGCGGCCTGGCATGAACTTAGATCTGACTCAGCAGGATTAATTAACTCCTGAGTGCACGGTGCAAAGGGAATGGGAGTCTCTCCAGGGATGGGAACGTGGGAGCTCCCTGCGGGAGGTCTCCAGGACTCCCTGCATTTACCATGTGCTGTCTCTGCGCAGGCCGCGGGCCAAGCTGCCAGATCCACGAGGACAGTTGTCATTGCTGGTGTCCCAGCTGGCCTCCTGCAGGATGATGTCATGGCTGACATCCTCACCATCCACTTCCAAATGTCCAGGAACAACGGCGGGGACGTGGAAGAGGTCACGTATCCCACATGGAATAAAGGAGTTGCCTACGTAACTTTTGAGGATCAAGAAGGTATTTAGATGAATGTATTAAAGCATGGCCACCCCCCACAGATTTAGCCCCAGAATGCTGATCCCGAGCCAAATGATTTTAAAATTGGGATTTTTAAATTGGGATTTTATAGAACTGGGAGATGGAAGCCTCTCTGTTGATGGGGCCAAGGTTCAGGATTTTATTTCTGCTCGTTGCAGTAATGGCTCGCTCGTCATGCAAAGCATTATGTTTGTTTTGCAGGAACAAATTTATGCCATGAATAACGTGTTATTTTTGTAGTCAGGCTTCGGGGAATAAATCTCTGCCCGTTAATGTGCCGAGGAGACAGGCTCCTGTCTCTCTGAGCGATTTGGAGCAATACATAAAATATTAGGGGAGAGTATTGAGTGGCCTGCACGTGTTTGGTTACATGAAGGGTTCCAGCAGGCTAGAGGTGACTATTTCACTGCTCAGCGAGTGAATCTGGGTTTGTTTTCAGTTGTGGAGAGTGTTCTGAAGAAGGATCAGCATCTCCTGCAGGACAAGAGGCTGCCCAGGTGCTACCCTCTGACAGTGACCCGCTACTGCGACAATGTGAGCTCCTCCCTAATTCATCTAATTATGCTTAATGCCTAATTAACCACTCCTTTATCGAGAAAATGGGAGGCTTGGACACCCAATATGAGTTTACAACAAGCTTCGTTTATTGGAGTTTCAGCGTACAGATTTATAGTGTAGTTAATTAAGTAATGCATATTCTGTAACCAAGCATTATTATTGGTTATTTACTTCAACGCCCTAAGTTTGGCTATTTGCCTTATATATTGATACATAGTAACTCTAGTCTGGTTCTCTACATTTCTATTGGTTATTGCACATTCCTAGGACGATGGTTATCCCAATGTTGCAGCAAGGCCACTCTGTCCTCGCCGCTGATTGGACCTAGGGTTGCCATTCGAACAATGGAGGCTGCAAAGTCAGCTACCTCAGCTGTGCAAAGTTGTTGCTAAAAGCTAACTTGTCTAAGTCTACATGTCCTTTTTCTATTAGCCACATTTCTACAACACTCCTTAACTCCTCCAATTCAAAATTCCAGGCCTTCCTCTCTGTCACATCCATCCTCAGCGTGGCTGTTTTCAGAGATCACTTTGTTTTAGAAGATCTGGTGGAAGAAATGAAAAAGCAGAGCCCGGCTTTGAGCTTTGGGCCTTTGCGGCCCAGCGGGCAAATTGTTGTGCGGGGGCCCTTCCCAGCGCTCCGGGTGCTGAGGGAATTCCTCCTGTTAAAGGCAAAATCCCTCTCAGAGGACGACAAGAGAGAGGGAAAATCCCAGCAGAGACTGAGGAGGAAGCCGCAGGAGAGCAGAGGTGCCACGGAGACGAGGAATTCCGTTCGGGATGCAC
Organism: Eulacestoma nigropectus; assembly: GCA_013397775.1. Lineage (NCBI taxonomy): Eukaryota > Metazoa > Chordata > Aves > Passeriformes > Eulacestoma > Eulacestoma nigropectus. Next base: position 36,001 of record VZTE01004783.1, read on the forward strand.
GCGGGGAAAAACAAGTGGTGGTTCTGGACACGGACATCTATCACTACATGAGGCGCTTCCTTCCCAAAACATTCCAGGCAAATGATGTTGTCATTTCTGGTGTCACTGATGGTGACATCACCACGGTGTGCATCGAGAGTGCTGGGAGGAAGGCTGGGGCTGCACACGGGTTGAGGGCCAGGGAAACCATTGAAAATCACTCCGTGGAACTCCAGAAGATTTTACGTAAGGAAAGGATCTGCTTCAAGGAGCACGGCAGAGCGGAGAAGCAGAGGTACGAACGGCTCTGTGAAAGGCTGAAACCCCGTTACCCTGGAGTTCTGATCATTCCTTACGACACCCACATTGATGTCGTAGGAACTCCTGCAGATATTTTTGAGTTTACAGAGCACGTGAGGAGTCACTCCAGGTAGGAGTGAGTGTTGCTGTGGTTGGTATTTCTCACCCAGACCGTGCCTGTGGCCCTGTGGCACTGCACATCTCCCACTTTGTCCCTGGGATGTCACCTTGTCCCTCTCCCAGGCTGGGAACCCTGCACAGGAGGGTGACCAAGCCTGGCCCCCCAAATACCAAATTAAGGTCAGAACAAGAAACCAATGATCTCTGCGCTTAGGGAGCAAAGAATTCAAGCCTCTTCTGTCCAGAAACAGCCACATTTTCCTTTTGATCCCTCAGTGCACTCTCATCCCACCTTGCTGTTGGGGAGCACACGATGAGAAAAGAGATTTTTTTTTTAAGCTGGGTGGGCCAACCTTGTAGGAATCACTGCAGGGAAGTTCTGTGTGAAGCTGTGTGAGGAGGTGACCACAGCAGGCAGGAATGGGGACCTTTTCTGTGGCCTTTATCTGCACAAGGACCTTCTCACCCTGGAGGGGCACAGGGAACAGGGCTGTGACCCTTGGCAGAACAAAATGCACATTAAATGGACAGGCTTGAGAAGGCCCTGAGGAGATGGCACTGGAAATTCTCCCCTGTAGGAAACAGGCAAGTTTGTTTGCATAGGAGCAATAATGGGGTTTTTTCTCCCAGCTGTAAAGGCTTCTGCAGCATCTCTTGACAGCATGTTATTTAGACATGAAAGTAAGTCCAGAGGTTTGATGGGAAAATTTGGGGGCATTCAGACTTTGGAATCAGATTCTGTTTATGCAAATCCATTTCTGTATCCATTACAAGGGCACAAAAGGGTTTTTTTTTTTTTTTAAACTGTTTAGAAAATAGCTTTTATTTTGTTATATCAGTGTGTTTAGGATAATTTGTCAAAACATACAGAGCACCAGCTCTTTAGTCTGATGTGCAGGGAAAGTTTAAGGAGTTCATGCCATTAAAGAAAGGAGTTGTACAAAACATCGTGTCTGTGTTGTTTTAACCAAATCCCAGTTTTTTTGGTTGGAAGCCCAAACCTGAAGCCCAAGAAATGCTGGAGGCATTTTCTTGTCGTGACTGATTATCCATTGCAATTATGCCAATGAAAGATGTTAAAGCAGTGTATGAAAAAGGACTGTCAAAGCAGCAGGCTGATGAGCTCAAGTGCTTTGCTGAATTGGGAGGAGGGGAGCAATATTTAAAGGTCCCAAGTTCCCCTGTGCACTGCAGGCTCTCCAAGGGGGTTGGGGATGGGGTGGAAGATGGATGCTCTGGAAAACTCCCCCCAAAACTGTTTGAGGCCATCCCCACAGAACTCAAGCAGAGATGGGAAGATTTTCAACCTTGTCAAAGAGAAGATCCTCTGTGAGGGATAATCCTTTAATGAAATCAGTGCTGTTTGCCAGTGCCCACTTGGAGCTTCCCATCTTTTTTCCAAAAAGCCCGATTTTTTTTTTCTGGTTCAGAGCTTTGGTGTTTCCTGTTTGCTGGGCTGGCGCACCAGTGGCACTGGTGTTTGTGTGAACCCCGACCGCTTGCTGCTGCCTGAGGGTTGTTTTTTTGAGGCAATTTTTGGCAGCAGCACGGTTGGCAGCAGCACTTCAGGTGTCCTTCAGGTCTGCTTTGCTGCCAAACAACTTCTTCTTACCCAACCATTTGCAGTCACAGCCTTGAAATCGCAGCTGAATAAAACGTTCTCGTTGAATCCTGGCTCAGCTGTAACAGCTCCTCTTCACATTCCCTCTGCAGCCCCTTCGCCCCCACGTCCTTGGCACCCCTTCAGCATTATCCCATTGTTCCCGGGGCTCTCCCATCTGCCGCTCTCATTCCCAGGATGTCGCTCCTGGAGACAAAAAGAGCTTTGCCTCGGCTGTTTTGTTTGTGGAGTGCCTCGGAAAGAGGCATCTGGGGGGGTGTGGGTGGGGAAAGAGGAGCTATTGTGCTCCGGGGCTGCTTTTCCAGGTTGGATGTGGCTGGGAACGCCCCACCTTTGGCACCTGGGATGGATCCGGGGCAGGGAGGGGTCGTGGTGGCTGTGGCAGGAACAAAGCTGTGATCCAGGACACGGTGTGTGCTGGGAAAACACGAGCAGAATAACATCACCGGTGAAGCACGTACTCCTTCCCTCACCGTGCAGATTCCATGGAAAACAGTGGATATTTCGCTAAAACCCCTCCGATTTGGTCATTGCCATGAATAGTCCAGCAAATACAACCGAACAAATCCGCGTTAGGGCTGGTCAGGGATTTGCCAGCTCTCCTTCTCACGGTTATTTTTATGGCAAGCAAAGCACTGCTGTCTCTATGAAATTCCACTTGAAAAATATCTGTGGATGTTGGAGAATATCCAGGCAAAGAGCTGTTATTCCTGGATCTGCTGATTGACTCAGGGCTCTCAGGTTTGCACATTCATTTGAATGAAGAACCTGCTCAGGAGACCTCAACAAAATATTTGTGCCCTCACTCGCTGCCCTTCCCCAGAAGGGGATAAATAAGAGTTGTAGAAATACAAAGCTTAATTTTGATCTGAGGCACAACTCCTCCTGAAAAAGCCTAAAAAATAGAATTAAAAAGGGGCAGAAATAGCAGCAGAATGTGAGCCTAGTTCCTGGCAGCACCTCGCTACAGTCAGTGGGGAAAACACCTTAAAAACACCTTAAAAACACTTTAAAAACACCTTAGAAACACCTTAGAAACACGAGGATTTGAGGGATATCCCTCAGCAGGAAAATATTACCCAGTTTGGAGGCCCAAGCAATCTCCTGGTTGTCCGGAGGGGCTGGGGGAGGTGATGCAGCAGCAATGATTGACTGGAATCCTTCAGCATCCCTGACACAAAGGGCTGCTGCTGCAGGGGAGGGAGGACAAAGCCTCCCCTATTCCCCATTGTACCTGTGCCTCTCGTTGTGCAGTGGGAAGGATGGATGCCATTCCTGCAGGAGGGGCTTTTTTCCTCATGGAAAACCCTCCTCCCCGCAGGTTTCTTGTCCCCAGAGCTGCCCCCGCCACCTTGGAGCTGCGCCGGAACTTCCAAGCGCACAAACTACAAAGGATCTTTCACATCTCCTGAAAAATTTGCAATCCCAGGGGGATACTCTGAAGGAATATTCTGCTCTTGAGAGCCGTGTGTTTTATGTAAAAATAACCCACAGAACTACGTGTAAGAAAAATAAACAGTGTTAGTAATAATTAGCTCATTATCTGAGACAGCTTTCACACCTACATCTTTGTCAGGCCAGGCTGGAGAAGCATCAAACCCAGATGAAAATGGGAATATTTGCCAGCTGAGGGTGGGCTCAGGGTGGTCGGTGAGTCCCTGCAGCCATGCGGGGATGGATCCCACCCGCAGAGAGGAGATGGATTTAGCAGGGATCTCCCTTGGCTCCAGGAACAAACCCTCGTTCCTGTTTCAGAGCACATCTGGTGCAAGAGAAGAGCAGCTGTGACACTGCCCAGGGAGGGCTGGAAATGCTTTCTCCATTGCACAACCCTTCCGAGGTGGCTTCTCCCTCGCATCCAGGGTGGTCGGGGTTCCAGGATCCATGGCTTCCATCCAATCTAATTCCAAATAACTCCTTTGGGCTCCTTCCCTTCAGTTGCTGCAGTTACCAGCGAAAAGACCTTTTCCACCCCTCTCTTTTAAATTAGGAGCACAGAGAAATCACTGGATGTGGATACGTTACCACTTTCACCTGAATTAGAGGATGGGAGTCTCCCCTGATTTCTGCAGCGGCTGCCTGAAGATAACCAGGCAACCTGGCCAAGGGAATAAAAAATAATCATCAATTTTAATTATGATCTAAAACAAACCAGAAAAACCGAGTAAGACTGCACAGTTCAGAACTGACAGCACCTGCTCTGCTTGTACTTCCTTTTTCTTTAGTTTGAAGAGTTGTAGAACATCTGCTGGAAAACAAATCCCTTTTTCTACTTTCCTAACACAGCTTCCTCTGTCTCCTGACACCCATTAGTGACCTTTGAAGAAATCTCCTAGAAGTGACTCAGTTAGAGAAAAACCCCACCCCTAAAGGCAGCAGCCACCAGCGCTGGGGTGTTGCATTAAAAGCAGTTTCCAGGTGGATTTCCCCTGTCCTTTCTGCTCCTGCCTTTGTCACCGGAGCGGTGGGGATCAGCACCTGCCACCCAGAACACCCAGAACCTGCCAGGGCAAAAAACCACGGGATAAAATACTGGAAAAACAAAGTTCTGTTGTGTTTGTACAGCTGGAATGGTTTCATACTCCTGAAATTCCTGGCACGGTGGAGAAGGAATGCTGAGTGGGGGATGTACACATGGCAGCACTGGCTCGGGATCGGGCAGGAAAGGTGGGATTTCTCCACGGCTCAGAGTCACAGCTCATCCCTGATGGAGCAGGGTGTGTGCTCCTATTCCCATTTCCAATTCCCTATTTCCTATTCCCTATTCCTTATGACGCTCTGGGAGCAGCGGGATGATCCCTGCAAGCCCAAAGGTTCCGAGTTGGTCCATTTGGGGTCAGTTTGGCTCTCAGCTGCTGCCGGATCCCTCCTCGGGCTGGACACGGGGACACGAGCAGGTGCCACCAGCCCGACTTTATCCCATCCCCCTGTTCCTGCCGTGAGCCCGGGAACACAAGGGGGAGCCAGAATTCCAAGGTCTGCGCCGGGCTCCTGCCCTGCTGCGGGAGGAGATGCCGGGATCAGGCCCTGCTCTGTCCCCGAGCTGCGGGAAGCCGAGCTCAGCTCCATTTCCCTGCAGGAGATTTTGGGATCAGGCCCTGCTCTGTCCCTGAGCTCAGCTCCATTTCCCTGCAGGAGATTTTGGGATCAGGCCCTGCTCTGTCCCTGAGCTCAGCTCCATTTCCCTGCAGGAGATGCCGGGATCAGGCCCTGCTCTGTCCCCGAGCTCAGCTCCCATTTCCCTGCAGGAGATGCCGGGATCAGGCCCTGCTCTGTCCCCGAGCTCAGCTCCATTTCCCTGCAGGAGATGTTGGGATCAGGCCCTGCTCTGTCCCTGAGCTCAGCTCCATTTCCCTGCAGGAGATGCCGGGATCAGGCCCTGCTCTGTCCCCGAGCTCAGCTCCCTTTTCCTTGCAGGAGATGCCGGGATCAGGCCCTGCTCTGTCCCCGAGCTCAGCTCCATTTCCCTGCAGGAGATGTTGGGATCAGGCCCTGCTCTGTCCCTGAGCTCAGCTCCATTTCCCTGCAGGAGATGCCGGGATCAGGCCCTGCTCTGTCCCCGAGCTCAGCTCCCATTTCCCTGCAGGAGATGCCGGGATCAGGCCCTGCTCTGTCCCCGAGCTCAGCTCCATTTCCCTGCAGGAGATGTTGGGATCAGGCCCTGCTCTGTCCCTGAGCTCAGCTCCATTTCCCTGCAGGAGATGCCGGGATCAGGCCCTGCTCTGTCCCCGAGCTCAGCTCCCATTTCCCTGCAGGAGATGCCGGGATCAGGCCCTGCTCTGTCCCCGAGCTCAGCTCCATTTCCCTGCAGGAGATGTTGGGATCAGGCCCTGCTCTGTCCCTGAGCTCAGCTCCATTTCCCTGCAGGAGATGCCGGGATCAGGCCCTGCTCTGTCCCCGAGCTCAGCTCCATTTCCCTGCAGGAGATGTCGGGAGCGGCTCCTTCCCATCTTTCCTTGCCCTGGATGCTCTCCCAGCCCCTTCTTTCAAGGTGCTACAAAAACGGGATTTCACGCATGAAATCGTGGATGTCTGGGATGAGCAGAAGGTTTTAATTAACCCCTTGTTAAACATCGCGTAATTAAAGCCCGCTGTAATGAATCCCGTGTTAAACCCCATCGTTTCACCCCTCGGAGCCAGGTGAGCTCAGCGAGGCTCCACCCAGGGCAGGTCACCCCGGTGCCCAGGTTGAGCGGTGACCACCGTGCTGAGAGAGGAGGGAGTTTCCAGCTGGAAAAACATGGAATGAGATGATCTTTAAGGCCCTTTGCAGCCCAGAGCAGGCTGCTCTCCGGGGGTGATACCCCCTTTATCTCCCACCCCTCGGAGGTGAGGCCCTGCTGTGATCCCGGCTTACCTGGGCTCCTGATCCCCTCCAGATCTCTCCAAGTGCACGGATTTGGGAGGATTTTGGAGAATTTTAGAGGATTTTGGAGGAGAGACCCCTCCGGCTCCCAGCCACCAGTGCACTGAGGAATTTAACCCTTCCTGCACCCTGGGATAACCCTTCCCTTCTCCTCCAGGCTGCAGTCAGTGAGCAGCACTGGCACCACAGGTTTGACTGTCAGTTTAGGCACCCTTAAATAAAATTTAAAAAATCTTCACTTCCACTTTGACGTGGATTTTGACGAATTTTTCCTGGTATTACAACAAAAGCCACTTCTCTCCTCAATGTTACAAATTGATGTGCTCTGCCTGGCCTGCACTGGGGGGTTTGCTTTGACAAACTCGTCATTTTCACCAGCATCTGGGTGCTTTTATTTCTCAGCAAGGAGTTTTTGTGTGGATACAGCCAGTCCCGAACAAGTGGAAAGTTTTAACGCCCGCAGTAAACCCCACTGAGAGACTTTTCCCTGCCTCTGGTGATGAACATCTCGCCCAGGAGTGAAGGGCTTTGGCTTTTCCCTCAGCAACACTTCACATTTCCCAAACTTTCTGAATGACGCGTCGAGAGACTCGAGCATCTGCTCTGCCAACCCAAATGAGAGAAGGAAGGGGTTTGCAGCCTCGTTAATGCCTGGCAGTGACACGCCTGGAGGGGCTGTGATGGGATTTCCACAGGGGAGAGACAGGCCTGGAGGGGAGTGCTGGGATTTAACAGAAATTCCTGCAGGGGAGGGGGCTCATTTGGATGCAAAAAAGACAGGAAGAGGGAGCACAATCTTACTCGGATATGGCTTAACCCGCGCTTCCAAAAACACGCTTGAAAACACGGCTGGAAATGGTTTTTGTAGCAGCTGCAGGGCTTTCCCCACACGTGGAGCTGCTGGAGCTCAGCCCCGTCAGCCACCCCGAGATCAAACCGGGGTAAATCAGCTGCAAAGGAGAGAGAGCCGAAGATGGAAGGCTGAGAAAAACCCACCAAGCAGCAGCATTTAAACCCTCCCGAAGTCAGGCCGGAATAACCGCGTTTATCTCGTTGTTGGCTCGGTGCTGTTGGCAGCGCTGTCCCCAAAGTGCCGCCCACCTCCCTCCCCAGCACGCCGGGGTCATCCTCCCCTGGAGCTGCCGAGGAATTGGAGGCAGCTGTTGGCTCTCTCCCCCTCTTCCCAGCCCGTGTTGCGTTCCTGGGAAGCGCCCGGAGCGCCCGGGGCTGCGCTCGGCTCTCCCGGCACGGATGCTGCAGGAGCCGGGCCAGTTTTCACACCCCCTCCCCGCTCTGGGCTGCGGCTGTTTGGGTACCAGCCGTGACCTCGGTGTGCGATGTCAGCAGCCTCAGAGGTATTTAAAGGCTTGCAGATTTGGGGCTTGTTAAATGTTGATGGTTTTTTAGGTTTTTTTAAGGGTTTTTGGTTTTTTTTTGGTGTTAAGTTCTCGGGTTTTTTTAATGTGAGTGACCTTGAAGAGCTTCCAGACTTGCAGTGCTGCCATGGGAATCACAGATTGAATGCCTAATCAAATGAGAGAGCCTCAAGGATTATATTTGGCTTGGAATGAGAAGAAATTTGGGTTAGGAGGGACCTTAAAGCCCGTTTTGTTCCAATCCCTGCCATGGGCAGGGGCACCTCCCACTATCCCAGATTGCTCCAAGTCCCATCCAACGTGGCCCTGCCTTGTCTTGCCAGAATTTCCTAAGCCATAAACTAATTATATTTGGTTGAGGATATCTAGCCCTCCCTGAAGGATAATTTATCCCACTTTGGAGCCAAGTGATTTGTTGTCTTGGACTCTGCTTTATTGGGAATGCTGAGGAAGGGCTGGGATTGCTTTTCCTGTCACTGAGCAAGGACAGGCTGCAAAACTGCCCTGGTGCTTCCACATCCCACAGAGTGTTTCCCGGGATCATGGGCTGGATAAAGTGCTTGCTTCGAACAAGAAACCCCCAATTTTCCCTGGACTTGGACAGGGCACAAACCCCTCGCACGTCCAGAGGATCCCTGCGACGGGTACCCCGGGATGTGTGACTGTGGGTGAGGCTGAGATTCCCAAACATTTCGGGTGCTCTGGGATCTGTCCCAGCCCTTCCAACCCTCCTGCCCCGTTTCCCTCAGGGATTTGCGCTGCCTGCTCGGAGTCCCATCCAGCTGAAGTGCTAAAAATGAGTGTGAGAGGCCTCGAAAGCCAGCTCAGCCCCTCCACTCCTGAGCTCTTCTCCCGTCAGTCCATCCTGCCTCTGGATCAGCCCTTCCCAAGGCACATCCATCACCACCCCACCCCCAGCAGGGAACAAACCCTGGGATCACAGCCCTGAGGAGTTCAGCTCCATGTTCTCCCCCTTTACATCTTGTAAACACTTCCCTGTCTAATTCCAGGTGGGAATTAAAGCAGCTGCCCCCCCCCCCAAGCCAGGGCTGCTTGGAGAGGCTGACAATTTCCTGGAAAATCCAGCTGTTCCCACTAATGAGCCTCGAGATTCCCGTGCTCAGCTGTAGCTGCAGCTCCGGCAGGGGAGGCCCCGAGCCCTTTTGATAATTCCTGGTGGTTTTTCGAGGGTTTTGTTCCTCCTGCTGTCGTTATTCCCCTCGCAAAGGCCTGCTCCTCACGCTGGGAAGTTTTCCCTTTCAAATGTTTCCTGTGGGAAATATTTCAAAAATACCAATTAAAATGCTGTTTAAAACAGACTATAATACATTTTTTAAAAAAATTCCTCATTGCCTGTTCCACCAGGTGAAGGTGACACACGGAATGGGCTCTGTCGGGAGAAGGCATATTAGGGCAAATTACCCCAACCAGTGAGGGGGGAAAAGCACAATTTCTGAATTTCTGGAAAAAACCCTGCATTTTTATATCATCAGCTCAATAAAACATACTTTTTATTCAGAGTGAGATTTCATTTTTGCAGCTCTGGTGCAGTTTGAGGAATGGTTTCACTCCCTTCGCGTGGCACATTCATATTTTCACAAATTACTTTGCAAATCACTGGCGTTGCTTAATGGGAAGCTGGGCAAAACTGAGCGGGATTGTCAAATGTTGCTGCTAAAAGGCTCTTGCAGATTCTTCACCACTGAATAAATAAAACTGATTTGTCATTGATCTGAATGGGCGCACTGGTGAGCAGAAATAATCCAGCTCCTGGGCTGTGCAAACCTGGTTTGCAGGAATTTGGGAAATTCCTGGTGATCCGTAGAGGGGTTGTGGTCTGCACTGAATTTATGCCTGAATTTGTGCTTTGTGCGGACAGGAAAAATAAATACAGACGTGAAAAATAAACATAGACGTGAGAAATAAATACAGACATGAAAAATAAACAGGGACAGAGCAAATTAGGAGCGAAATTCCTGACTCCACGCAGGTGCTGAGGTCAGTCCCAGCTTCCCGGCACCTCCAAGGGATTTCGTCCCCTTTTGGGATGTGTGGGGTTGGGTGGGCACTGAGGACAACACAAGGAGCTCCTCGGGGATGTATCAAACGCAGGGAAAACTGGAAAATCGGTCGGAAAAAGCAGCTTCCCTCAGGATTGTGCCAGTCCAGGCTGTGCTGCCACAGAATCTGAGTTGTTTAGGTTGGAAAAGTCCTTTAGGATCATCAAATCCAACCATGAACTGGACACTGCTGAGGCCACCTGTCCTGAAATGCCACCTCTGCACCACTTGGAAATCCCTCCCATGGGATACAACCCCAGGAGGTGCACAAAAAATTCATGTGTTTTATATTTTATACACATAAATGTGTATATTTCTATATTTCGTTTGTTTATGTGGTATATATGATAGAAATAATTTTATTTAAATATATTTTTTATATTTATATAGGATATGCTGTGGTTATACATTTATATGTAATTATATATTGAAATTTAATGATATTATCATGGAACTATAAACATTTTATTAGTAATAAGTTCTCTTAATATGGGCAGCACTTGAAGCTGAGCTCCACACCACTCACCCCTCCCAGGAACCACCTGGAAATGCTCCATAAATTCACATATTCCCATAGGCTGAAAGGGCAGGATTGTCCTGGATGAGGCTCAGCCACTGCTGGATAAATCCCTCCTGTTTTTTGGGAAAGGCTGGCAGGGAAAACTTGCTCTTTTTTGTGTTAAAAATGAGATTTTTTTCAGGATTTCCACAAAGTCTTCAATCTCCAGGGCCGTCACTCTGCACCCTGACAGAGCCTGAGTGAAAGGCACCACATCAGCACTAATTATTCCCTCTGACATCCTCAATATTGAGACATCTCCGCAGCCTGAAATCCTTCCCACAAATGTGTTTGTGGCACCTCAGCCTTGGGAAATTTTCCAGAGATCATCTTCGGTTTGGGCTCCTGGAATAACAGGATTTGGTTTTCCTTGGATGCCAAGGTTTTGCTGCAGCCTCGTGCTGGGAAGTTTGGGTTCCACCTGGATTTCACCCTATTCCCCTGGAGTTATTTCCCGTGATAGTCCAGCACTTCAACATGGAATTCAAGGCAATGTCCCAATTGTTTGGAAAAGTGAGCATCATGTAAAATGAGCACAAATGTTCTGTGTTTTCAGAACTGTCAAAGTGTTGGGATTTCTTTGTTATTTTACGGCTTGAGAAATGGAGGCAGAGAGGGCAAACGCTCGCCCGGGGCTGCGCATTCAATGGGAGAATAAAACTTGACAATAGCACAGTAAGGTCAGGCCAGGGAAATATTAACACTCTGTCAGCCTCAGGAATTTGGGAAGTGCAGGACACCAGACCCCACACCGTGTCTGTGTTCCTAAATCCCCCGTGTTGAGCTCTCTGCCTCTGGGATGTATTCAAAACACACCGAAAATTCAGTATGTTCCAAGCCCTTCAAGTGGAAAAATTAAAACCCTTGAAAATTAAACCAATGGAAAATTGCAATATCCACTGCTGGGAATCTCACGTGGAATTACAGCATCGGTGAGGTTGGAAAATCCCTCTGAGATCGAGTCCAACCATTCCCAGCACTGCCAAGGCCACCCCTGCCCCTTGTCCCCAAGTGCCACACCCACAGGGCTTTGAAATCCCTCCAGGATCCCTCCAGGGATAGAAATTTTCCTTAATATCCAACATAAACCTTCTCTGGCACAACTTTTGAGGCCTGGTTTTCCTGTGTTTGTTAGGATAGCTCTAAGATTCCTCCTTGCTGGGCTGGGAGTTCCGGGAAATCCAGTGGGATCCTCGGTGAGGGTGCCCACATCCCGTTATTCCCCATGCCAGGAAGTGCTGATCCGTGGGTGATCCCACATTCCAGGTGTTCTGCCCGCTGTGCTCCAGCAGAGAGGCACCAAAGGCCGTCTTTGGATCCCAACTGCTTTGTTTTTGTTCTCCTGGGAGGTTCATTTCCAGAGGGGTTTTTGATAATTAATTTCTGTTTTCCTCTGGTGCTCACCTGTGACCCAGAGCAGAGATTTGGCGGCGCTGCCTCGCTTCACACCCTCCCCAAACCCATCAATGCCCACCCGGAGATCATTTGGGTGTTAGTGAATCACGGGGTGCTCAGCCCTGCCCTGAGCTGGGAAAACCGGGAGAGCTCCAAGGAGCTCCACGGATCGCGGGGCGCTGGGATCCCGCAAAAACTGGGAGCCCCTGAGGGGTTTGGACACCTGTAACCCCACTGAGCCCCGCAGAGGAGCTGGCACAGGCAGCTTTGCCCACACAAAAACCACCCCCAGGTGTGCCAGGGCTGAGCCACGAGCCCTCCTGTCACCCCATCACCTTTAACGCGGCCGGAATTCCCCAATCCCGGGAAAGAACCGCGGAGCGGGGATGGCAGAGCATCCTGCCGGTGCAGGAAACCATGGCAACAACTCCTTGAAGCCCTTCTGGGCTGGTTAATTTGGCCTAAACACTTTACAGGCGGGGGTTTTTCCCCCCTCCAGCTATTTTTATATTTTCATTTTGCCGTGGATTTTAATAGGCTGGGCTGAGATCTTTGTCCCTGCCCTCAATTGCAGCGTTGTGAGGTGCTCTCAGACATCTCTCACTGACATTCCTGGGGCGGAAAAGAGCTCGGCTTTGCCAGAGCGTCACACCTCGTGCCTGACACCTTTTTTGACCTCCGAAACGGGGCTAACAAAGCTCGGACTAAGACAGGGCCCCTGCTGCCGGCAGAGGAGGAGTGGAGGCTTCGCTTTTCTGGGCGCCTCCGGGTCCCCCCCTCCCTCCATCACTCGAGTCGAGTAATTATTGTTATTAGAGGAAGAGCAGCAAAGCTCAGACGGGGAAGAGGGAGATGCTTTTTGACTTCTGCAGACGCTTTTTTCTTTGCGAGATTACCCTCAAGAACAAGAGAGCCCATTTAATTCCCAGTGTAATGACTCTCCAGCATCCCCAATTCTCCCATTTTCCAAGCACATTTAGCTGCCTGATCTCTCCAGATTGCTGGGAAGATGCCATCAGGTACCGGGCTGAATGTCAGCCATAAAAGCTTAATAAGTGACATGCTTTACATTTTTTCGGTGCAATCGAATCTAAAAGCTTCCACTCAGTTCAAATTACCAGAGGTAATTTCAACACAGCTGTCAAGGCTTTTTTTTTTCCCCCCCTAGAAATGGGAGTTTTTCCTAATGTGCTTTTACATTTCGGGGCTGATTTCTTTGTGTGCAGGTATTGCCGGGGAGAGGTGAAGCCTCATGTTCTGCTGGGAAGGTGTTTTCTGGTCCTTCTGTCGCATCCTTGCTGCTGGAAATGGTCCTTCAAATTCAGATTGGGGTGGGTTTAGCTCTGAACTCCAGGTCTGAACTGGTGGGGCTGGAGTGAGGAAGGCTGAAACAAAAAAAAAAAAATCCGTTAAATGCTAAAACATCCCAATTTTTAAATTTTTTTTTTCTTTACAAAGCAGCCTCAGGTTGTGCCACGTTGGATATTAAGGAAAATTCCTTCCCCAGAATGGTTGTCCGGGTTGGCAGAGGTGGAGTCCCCGTTCCTGAAGGGAATTTCAAAGCCCTGTGGGTGTGGGACGAGGGGCAGGGGTGGCCTTGGCAGTGCTGGGGATGGTTGGACTCGACCTCAGAGGGATTTTCCAGCCTCACCGATGCTCTAATTCCACATGAGATCCCCAGCAGTGGATTTTGCCACCAAATTTCTTTGAAATCCCCGGAATGGTCCTGGATGGGTGGGTGGAGCGCTCCCAAAGGTGCCTTTTGAAGAAAAACGGGCTGAAATCCCCCACACCTGCTCGGGAGGAGGAAGGGTCCAACCCCTCTGCATCTGAAGAAGGAAAATCCAAATTTCAGTGCTTGCAGCTCCTGGTTCTTACGGATTGCAGAGTCAGGAACAGGGAAAAGTTCTTAGGGGGGGTTTAGGGTGACAGAAAAGCGACATTTCCGTGTGAACAGGCGGGGGTTGAGCCGGGGATGCTCCTTCAGCCCTGACTAAATGGGTGCTTAACCCCGAGCTTAAATGCTTTGCTGGGCTGGGCCTTATCAGCGCTGACTTTGAAACAATGAGGAGCCCATTTGGGAGCCCTCAGTGCCACCGTGCCCTTCCCAAAGGCCTTTCTTTGTCACCCGGGTGGCTTTTTGGGACGCTGATGTTCCTTGAAAGTCCCCCCTGTTGCGCTTTGCAGGCTCTGCAGGGGTCCTGCTGAGCCCCAAATTCCGTTTCTAACGTGACAAAAGATGCTTCATCACCCCAAAATATTTGTCGCGCTCTTTCAAAGAAGGGGTGGGGGAATTTGGGGGTTTTTTGTGTTGTTTTAGCTCTGGGGAAGCTGTGTTTGGGTTGCCTTGTCCCAGAGACCTGGAGCATCAGGGGGAGCTGGAGCATCTTTGGGGACAGGGACAGCTCTGGGCCCCAAATTTTCCCAGTTTTTCAGGGAACTCAGCAATCTCTGTAATCACATCTGGCCCAGGATTATCTCTGGTTTTCCCTGCCCTGTTCCTTCCCCTCACAGCAGGACTGCCAGGAGCGGGCATTGTCCTTTCTCAGTCCCACAGGGCAGGGGTTGCTCCTCTGCTCAGGGACAGATCCCACCCACAATTCCCAAACCTTCGACCTGACCTGAGATTCTCCCATCTCCCCCTTCTCCAAAACTTCTCCAGGAGCTGAATCCCTTTCGAAATGATCTTTTTCTCTTCCTTAACCGTGTCCTCCAGCCCTGCTGCTGCCACACTTCGGTTTTGCAGCTCCCAGGAGCAACCTCGGGGACCTTTTTCCTGCCTGGCTGAGCCCGTCACCAGCAGCCAGGATGAAATCTTGAAATCACTTTTTATTCCAACATTGCAAGCCCAGAACCTGCTCTGAGGGCAGCAAACAGTTGTGAACATGAGCAGAATGCCCTTTAAAAGCAGGAGGGAGAAGGGAACAAGCACAATTCCTTCTGGGAAAGGTCCTGCCCCAATTCCTCGTTCCCTTTGTGAGGCCTCTGAACAAAAAGGATGAAGCAGAAAACTCTTCAAAATGCAAAGTTCGTGGGACATGAGGCAAGAAAGGAAAAAGCTGGGGATGAACTGACCTAGAGTTTGGGGATGGAGGAAAAAGAGAAAAAAATAATCACAGCAAACAGCGTTTTCCTCATGGGTTGCTCCAAGGAAATCCAGGTTGTCCTGAATTTCTGCGTCCCTGGGCTCTGAAGTGCTTCCATCCAACAAGGTCCCCAAAACAAACTGCTTTTTTTGTTGTTTTCTGGCCAAAAGAGACTTTCCCAGGAAAGCAGAGCTCCATTTGATAAGGATTTGTTGGATCCAGCAGTTCAGGAGACAGGAATTGTGTGGGAGCCTCTGCTGGGGGGTTCCCTCAGCAGCTCCCGTCATCAATCCCCTCTGGAGTATCCTACTAAAAAAGGGCCTCGAATAATCCTCCTTCAAATGATGCCAGAAACAACTTTTGAGGATTTTAAAAGGATTTTTTTCCCATTTCGATGAACCTGTTGGAAGCCACTGTCCTCCAAACTGTGCTGGGGACACATCAACCAGCACCAGCCCAGAACTTCGCCCCCTTTTTTTCATGGCCTTGGTGCTTTGTTTTGTTCATTTTTAAATCTTTTCCGTTTAGTTGGTTTTGTTTGTTTTGTCTTGCACTTGCAGGCAGCCCCTGGGTGCTCCAATTCCCCTCTGTGATCGTTCCAGCTCATAAAGGATGGGAGATTTGGCTCTGCAGAGACCCAAACCTCGAGGCTGAGCGGCCTTTGCAGCATCATCCCAAAATGTGAGATCCTAATTAAGGTCCTCCTCCAATTCCTAGGGAGTGAAGAGGGATTTGCATGGCCAGGTGGAATGGCTGGAATTCAATGGAAGAAGTGTCCGGGTGGGATTTTTTTTTCCCCTCAGAAAATCCTCGTGGAAGAAGACTGGAAGGACACAAATACATTTCAAATCTTGATGGAAAGAAGCATTCAAAGAGGGAAAAGAGGGAAGGGAAAGCATGGGAAGGGAAATCTGGGCTCATGCTTTGTTAGTCCCCAGGTTTAGCTGAGTGATGGAGCAGGAATGAAAGAGCTCCTTGGAAAGATCCAGCCTGGAAGGGAGAAGCTCCCACAGAGAGCCCAAAAACCGGGGAAAAGGCATTCCAGGGAATTCAGATTTGATTCCAGCAGAAATCCTCTGAACTGAGGGCAGTAACGAGGAACCTGTGCCTCTGTGCCAGCCGAGTGTCGCTCATTATTCACATTTTATAACCCATCCCAAGGTAACCAAACCTGTTTCTCCCAGCAGGAACCCCAAATATCTTTAACTCGAACACTTTGCAGGGGAGGCGTTTGCAGGAAGGAGGGAAAACGGGAATTCTGGTTGGTTTTCCTGCTTTTTTCCCCACCAAACGGAGCGGGGAGCAGTTCAGGAGCGTCGTCCCGTGCACACACCCACCTCAGTGATGCCAAACTGGTGATTAAGATTATTTCTTCTTCTAAAAATAGAACCCCAGGCATCCATCCTGTCAGGTGGATAATGCCTGGGATTTTCACGGCTTGACACAAAAATGACAGAGCTGAGGATTCGAAACTTCCAGTTTTGTTCTGCTCGCTGCTTTAAATGAGTTTTTTTTTTTCCCTCCTCACCTTTTTAGCATCTCTTTCTCCTGCAGTGGAGAAAATCCCATAACTGTTTGGTCACCAGTGGTGAAACCCAAAAAGAGTTTCCACAGCACAATTCTGCTCCTATTTTTTTCTTGGCGGGGGGTGGGGGAGAGCAATTATTTTTTGTTAAGGAGAAATTCCCAAACACCTCTGCCAGCAAAAAAGCAGGGGAGGTAAAAAAACAAATAAAAAATAAGAGCATGAGTAGAAACTTTCGATATTTGTATTTCTATTTGAGATTTATATTCATATTTAAGATCAAAACGGTGGCCAAAACATGATGTGAGTGGAGGAGTGGAGAGGAAAGGTCTTGGAAGGGTGGAAAATTTCTGCTGCCAGGCTCTGTTGGGTTAGAGATGAAAATAAAAGTTATGCAGAGGATCCAAGGAAAGGCAGCTTTTGGAAATTTAGCAGGAATTTGGGATACGTAGGAAGTGAACTTGTTAAAAAAATAGCATTTTCAGTAAAGTTTTGTTGGCCCTGGAATGAGAAATTCAGAAGCTGGGAGGATTTGAGACGTAGTTTTGCGTGAAAATAAAAGTGTTGAGAAGTCCAGATTTAGCCAAGGGAAAATAGAAGAGAAATGTGCTTGGAGAAATCCTGGGGGATGACAAGGAGGAAGGAAATGGGAAAAGTGGAAGTGAGAGCCATGGAAGGACAGATGGAGGCTGGGATCACTGTAATGGGATTAACAGTGATTAGATAATTGAGCAGAAATCTCATTTATTGGGCCCTGACCTCTGAACCGAGGCTGGGGGAGGTTCAAGCAGGAGATCATTGCCTTGGAGGATTTTTTGGGAGCAATCCTGGATGGGGTGGAAGGAATTCCTCCACTTCCCGAGGCGCCCGGAGGGGCAGCAGGAGCAGGGATGAGCTACAGATTCCTTTAAACAAAAGAAAGCTCAGCCCGAATTCAAAGCCTGGCAGATAATTCCAGCCCTGCGGGGTGGGGAGAGGGGAAATAAATATCCTTGGAAGTTGGGGCTCCGGGACATCCCGGGCTTTGCTGGCCTGGGAACTGGTGGGGAATGAAATGAAAGCATCCAGGGGGACGGGCAGCTCGGCTGGGGATGCACCAGTGAGGCTGGGAATGTTTCCTGAGGGGATTTTCCATCAGGAGAGGATGCAGAACCTTCTCATTTCCTCGGCATGTCTTTTTTTCCCCTTTCCCTCTGTTTTTTCCCCTTTTTTTTCTCTTTTTTTCCCCTTCCCTCCCCACCCTTCTCCCCCTTTCCTCCCCTTCCCCCCCGCCTTATTCCCCCTTTTCCCTC